>BQNB010047080.1:33253-43345 GCA_026074375.1 Tanacetum coccineum | reverse complement strand
ATATGATTCATTAGGACTGCTATTTCTTGAGTTAAAGATTTGGTTCATAAAATGCAAACTGCATCAGCAGTTCTAAAAGACAAAAAGGCAATTTTCATGTTAAGTTTTCAGTTAGTAAAAGTAGCTTTTAGGATTTGATTTTTGGATTTCAAGTAGATTATAGGTCAATTTCAATTTGTCTCAGCTTATTTTGTTCTTAAAAGTTCTTTTCCTGATCTGTTTTTAGCTTTTAAAATCAGTAATTGTCTTTTATTCAAAAACCAAAAAAAATAGTAGTCTGTCTGCATGTTGTTTTCAAATAGCTTTTTCATTAAGCTCTTGTAGTTCAAAATAGTTTTAAAAAACATTTTCAAATAGTTATTAGTATAAGCTTTCAGTAAGTGCAAGCTATTTTGTCTTAAGTCCTTATTTGCTAGTTTAAATTTAAGCTCAAAGATCCCTGTAGGGTCTGTTTGGTTTCAAAGTTTGCGTAAGTGCTTATTGTAATTTTTCTGCTTATGGCTTATATTTTAGTGCTTATTTCTGTCATTTTCAGCTTATTAGGGTAGGGTTAGGTAGGAAATTAGCTTATAGTTCTTTGTGATTAGCTTATTTAGTTTTGTAGCTTATAAAGTTTTCTAAAAAAACCAAAAATATAGTTAAGTAGTGTCTGTCATGTTTTCAGCTGTTTTACAGCTTATCTAGGGCTTTTCAAAAATAATTTCTTTTAGTAAAAGTGCTTATTTTTAGCTTGTCTAAAACTTTGTTTTTATAAGTTTTCAAAAATAAAAATTAAAAAAATCAAAAAAAGTTGAGGCAGGATTCGAACATGTGTCCTCAACCTTCACATACACTCGTCCCACCCTCAACACACACTAACCACTTTGCTACAATAGCTCATCCGTCATACCTTTGCATAATCTTTCTTTTATATACATTTTGTCATTTTAGTTTAATAAGCTGTTTAAGCTTATTACACAGCTTATTTAATAAGCTATGTAACCAAGCTTATTTTTCTTAGATTCCTATTAGTTCAAGCTACTTTCTATATTTTTTTCAGAATTTTTATAATTAGTTTGGTATTTTTAAACATTTATTTTTATTAAAAACTTTAAAAAATCATAAAAAATAGAAAAATAATCAAAAAAATATAATTCTTTTTTAGAATTTTTTTTTATCATATAGTTTCTAGAAAAATTATTTTTGTTTCCATAGGGTTAAAATTGCAAAATTTTGATTTTTAAAGAACGGGATTTCGTTTCCTTCACGTTTTTCGTGTTGTAGCTCATTTCAATTCCAGTTTTTGTGCTGTTTCTTACACTCACTTTTTAGTCAATTAGAGTCTATTAAAAGGGAAAAATTCATTTTAGGTTTAATTTTGGAAATTTAGGGTTTTTAAGCACCATTTAGGGCTCCCGTTTTGTGTTTTTAGTTAAAGTTTAAACTCCCGTTATTAAAGTTTAGTTTAACTGTCCTTTAATTTGCTCACTTTTAGGATTTTAGAAAACAAATCTTCTTCGAACCAATTCAAATCATTGTCCAAACAACAAACGCGGTCTCAATTTCATAAATCTTCGAGGAATACGACCCGGTAATCACTTACCGATAAATATACGTATTATTATATATTACCGTGTGATGTTTCTAACTTCTTTTGACCTCAAGGGTAGTTTAGGAGTTTTATATTATTTTATATTTTATTAATACGTGTATAGATTACTACAATCAATTTTTGGCACCGCTGCCGGGGATTTGTGATTAAGATTCTTTCGTTTGAAGTTTGTCGATCGTGATTTGGAGAACCTTTCGTCTTCGAAAGTTACGCTTTTAAGAAAATCAAAAATAAAATTAAAAAAAAAAGTAAAAAAATATTTTTTTTTCTTTTTAGAAGATTAAAAACAAAAAGACAAAAATATTTGTTCTTCCGGATTTTTCGATTTTTCTCGTTAATTAGTGAATATTTAAAAAGTTACAAAGTTGGTAAAAGAACACCAACAAATAATACCTTCCATTGAGGTATTATCATAATAAGTTCCCAACTCGAATAAAAGATTTAAAAACTTACCATTTGTGTCACTTACGAAATACGGCTCACCTTAAAAAGTAAAAAGTTTAAAGAGCTACCGTGAAGTAAGTTTGATTATTTGGTTCAAGTTGTCTATTTCGTTGTCCGTTAAAATTAGATTATGAATAAACTTTTGAAAAACCAAAAATATTTTTTTTATTTTTCTATTTTCTTTAAATAGTGCATGCGCACTAGACGTTCCAATTATCCTAATAATTCAAACGTCACAATTCCAAGACGTCGGAGAAGACAAGTTTCTAACATAGTCGAACCCGAGATTCAAACTATTGTTGAAATGGCAGAACGTACGATGGAAGAGCTACTCCGGGCACCCACGGAAGGGTACGGAGAAGCTATTGTTTTACCAGAAATCAATGCGGATCATTTTGAGATTAAAACGAATTTGTTACAATTGGTTCAAGCGAATCTATTTTACCGTCGTGAGAGTGAAAATCCTCATGCTCATATTAATAGGTTCAAAAGGATTACCTCGACTTTACGATTTAGGAATGTGCCTAACAATGTGATTAAGCTTATGATGTTTCCATATTCGCTCGAGGGAGGCCCCTAAAACTTGGTACAAATAAAGGAACCACCAAATTCATCATGACTTGTGAGGAATCTCGTAACCAATTTGTGAATCATTTCTTCCCTCTTTCAAAACCACTCACTTGAAAATAATAAAGAATGAAATTTCTCGATTTACAAAAAATTTGAGGAAACTTTTAGTGAAGCGTGGGAACGATTTAAGGAGTTCTAAAGCTTGTCCCATCATGGGATTTACGGATTTAACTCAAGTTGATTACTTTACATACGGTTTAAACAGAAATGAACAAGACTCCTTAAATGCCAGCGGACGGGGTTGGAAATCTTTTTGATAAGAACGACTAGAGAAGCTTTAAACATAATTGAGAATAAATCAAAAGTTTGTTATTCACAGTAATAGATCAAATGCTTCTAGATGAATGTTACTTTCTGAGTAAAAAGGATGAAGAATTGATAAGCTGCTGATCAACTTTCGACCATAGTCAAAATTGTTTCTAAGAAAGTTGTCACTCCCGCTCGTAAAGCGTTGAGGAAACATGCGTTGACTTGTGTAGTGCATCATTCTTGGTATTACTTGTCCCAGCTACTGATACAACGGCTAGTGTTTGTGCGACTACGGGTACTTACAACCAAGTTAACCCTCCAAACCGTATTAGTAATCAAATGGAACCACCAGGTTTTGCTCCGGTGCAAAATAATTGTAAAACCTAAAAATCCATTAAAGAGTAAAATGAACAAAATGCCCTAATAGAAAGAAAAACTGCATGAACGTTTAAATAAATTCATTTAATGCTATAAATTATTAAATGCAACAAGTAAACAATTATGAAATTTGTGTAAGAATAAAATACATTATGTTATACAGAGAAAAATAAATACTTATGTATATAAATTATGTTATCCAATTTATTACATTAATTATTTATGTATATATAATTAATAATTAAAGTAAATAAGAAAAGAATAAATGCAAAATAAACATGATAAACTATAAAATCTGTATTATACTTTTTAAAACCTTAAAAATCTTCGGCCATATTATAGAAAATGGGTTCCTTATAATTATCTTATCATTTTATTTTGCAAAACCCTAAAAAACACATAGTCGGCACAAAGAAAAATCAAGAGAGGAGGCATCCAAAATTTTCTCCAGGCTTTGAACGATTTTATAAGGTGTATTGAAGGTCCAAGATTGTGGTAAAAAAGTGAAAAGATTGTGGAGATTCTAGTTTCGATTTTAGTTATTGTTTTTTCGAATTAATTTCAATCAACCGAAATTTCATAAATCCATAGAATCATCAATAATTATCAAAGTAATTTTATGACTTGTTTTCATCAAGATAATTCAGTATAAACACGAAGAAAAATAGCCATGCATGTTAATTTGATCATATGAATAAATATATGTTCGAAACCCTAATTTTAGATTAATTGTGTAATCGGCAATAAAACAATTTGTAAAATTGATTTTATAATTTTCTAAGGTGGAATATATCATTTATATCTCAGATCAATTGTTGTTTTAAATTTTTAGAGGACTCAAAATATTATTTGGGATTTAAGGGTTTTGCCGATTTGCAAAATAAAGAGAAAAGGAAGAAATAATTGAAAAACGAATTAGGGTTGGGGTTTTTATATTTTTCCCAGGTCCAATACATGCTAATGAATGTATAAAAATTGTGAAATTATTGGGGAAAATGTTAATTAGGGTTTTGGCACTTTTTGTGTACCCGATTTGAGTTTTAAAAAGTATAAAGGGGGTGTTTTGTAATTTGTAAAACCTTGGTGTGCGGTCTGATTTAAAGCATGTTTATTATATTTGATTATGATCTGAGAAAAATAAGTTGGGGGGTAGAAAATGTCATTTTGATATATTTATGTAAAACCTTTACAAATTATAGAGAAACCTCCTGCTATTTATAGAAACATGCTATTTATGTGTAAACTAGCTAATAACGTAGGGTAAGACGGGAGTCTAGTCGGATTTAGTGTAAGAGTGGATCGTAGGTGAGGAGATATGAAAGTGCTATGCAGGTTTTAATGTGATATGAGCAGTTTATATCAATTGCGTGTTGGACGTACGTGATCAGAGTAGCGGGTCACACACAAAAGGTTTAGCAGTCTCATCTTATTGAGTCAAAATGTATAGATTTCTTCTCAGGAACCTATTTTGGAAACTACTATAATTAAAGCTGCTATTTTGGAAAGTACCCAATATAACAAGAATAATTAATCATAAACATACTATTCCATGGAAATATGTTAATCATGGAACGTACTAATCAAGGAATCATGCTAATTATAGAAAGTTACTAAAAATAGAAAGTTACTAAAAATAGAAAGTTACAAAAAATGGAAAGTAACCTTAATCATGAACAAGTAACTTATATATGTCCTTTAACATGTAGATCGCATTAAGCAGGAGTAGCTTCCATCTTCTTATCCATCTCTTTCCGTTACTGCTGGACATAAGGTAACGGATATTCTGTCCTTTCCCCCCCAGTAAGGACATTCTTTCTTTCATGATTCATCCCCAGAACTGCTATGCTTCCCCATTTTTATGTCTTTTGCCATGATCCCTTACACGTTGATTTCATGACTTATTCTATTGCCCGAGCTATATATATATGCATGACCATGATTTACATGACTTACCACCTAGTCATGGAGGTACCATGACCGTGACACATAAGGCACCTGTGTCACGACTCTTTCGCGTTGAGAGTGATTTCACGCGGGCGTCCCATTATGTTACTAACTAAAATTCAGTTTTGGCCATTATTATTCAGTAGGGCGTATGGTGTTGCATCTAGTTTACATGTTTACACGTATCATGGTGATTTTTGGTTGTGCTCTACATCCCATCACATTGGAGCTGATCCCCTCCACCATATTATTAATAAGAGGTCCCCCTCTATTCATGTTGAGGCCAGCCCTCAGTACTATATGGCATGTATTCACGACATTATTATTATGACATGTATGATTATATGAGCTCGTGGGCATTCCTTATTATTTATGTTTATACTATCCATGATATCTCATGACATCTTTACTTCGTATTACCATGCTTTACATGTTTATTTTCCTATTCTTCATGACGCATTCTCCAGGTTTCCTCATGACAACTTTTGACTTTCGCTACTTTTGTATTTACTATCCAGGATTCATACTTATATAATTACATTGTATTATATCCGTTCACATGAGCGTTATGCTTCCGCCTATTTCTTATCTCTTTCTTATACGGCAGTATCTACGGATATTGGGCATGAGAGAGTGTGGTGCTTAGGAAGTGACCTATTTAGTCTTCTTTCTAATATCGCATGTCATTTTGATTGTGCTATACTATCTTGGACAAAGTTCGTCCTTAGACTTGCTTTACGTTATTCATGTTGATCTCATAATTAGGAGCCGATATTTGATTCCGGCTTTCCACCTTGTCCTATGTTATCATTTATGACTTTATGCCTTTATTATGCTTTGATATGACACCATGATTATGACGTTTCGGCCTCCTTTCCGGAGTGGGTTGTTACAATTATGGTCAAAATAGGTTTAATCAGAATCAAGTTCAAGGGAATAATTATCGGGGAAATAATTTTCATGGAAATCAAGGTTTTCAAGCTCAAAATAATCATGCTCCAAATTTTCAAAACCAAGGATTTCAAAACCAACCTTTTCAAGTGCCTAATAATCAAGTTCAACAAGAGATTTCAAATGATTTTTCAAGTTACAAGAGGAATAATGATCAGATGTTAAGGAACATGCAAAATCAAATCATCTCGTTGAAAGGAGACCTTAAGAATGAAATTCAAAACATAATAAAATCTCAACAAGCAGTCATGATGAATCAACAAACCACTTTTCAAAATAATTTGCAAAACATGATTTGTGGATTGTTTCAAAACCATGCCTCAACTTGGGTACTCTTCCGAGTAATACCATTCTAAACCCGAAGGGTGAGATGAAACGATCACTACTCGAAGAGGTGTGGCTTACGAGGGACCCTCGATTCCTACTAATCCTTCTCCTAAAAAGGCAGTGGAACGAGAAACCGAGGAGATAATGGATAAAGAGCAAACAAAATTCCAAGGAAGTACCGCTCAAATCCCACCTCCGGTTATTCCCATTTCTATTCCGGAACCCGATGTTCCGAAGACTTTGCCTAAAACCACTCCCATTCCGGAATCCGATATTCCGAAGAGTTTACCTAAGCCAAATATTCCATATCCTTCACGACGTGATGATCAAAAGTCCTGTGACAAAGCTTCGAATCAAATGGAGAAGATCTTCCAAATCTTTCAAGATTTGCGCTTCGACATTAGTTTCGCGGATGCTTTACTTTTGATGCCAAGATTTGCTCCTACGATTAAGAGTTTGCTCATGAATAAGGAAAAGTTGCTTGAGTTAGCTAAGATACCGTTGAACGAGAATTGCTCGGCAATGCTCCTCAAAAAGCTTCCCGAAAAGCTTGGAGATCCCGGCAAGTTTCTTATTCCATGTAATTTCCCAGGAATGGATGTATGTCACGCCTTGGCCGATCTTGGCGCGAGCATAAATCTTATGCCACTTTCTATTTGGAAAAAGCTTTCTCTACCGGAACTTACACCAACTCGGATGACTTTAGAGTTAGCGGACCAATCAATTACTCGTCCTAAAGGACTCGCCGAAGATATTTTTGTCAAAGTTGGGAATTTCCATTTTCCTACCGACTTTGTTGTTGTTGATTTTGAAGCCGATCCTCGAGTTCCTCTCATACTTGGGAGATCCTTTTTGAGAACCAGCCGTGCTTTAATTGATGTATACGAAGGAGAGCTTGTTTTGAGGGACGGAAATGAACAAATAACTTTTCATGTCAATGGCACGTCAAAACATCCTCAAAAGTACAAAAACGAGTCAATTAAAATGGTTAATAACTCATGCAAGGATAGTTTTAAAAGGTTTATCGACGAACTTGCTCTAGTTTACTCGCCTCCATCGGAAGATCTCAACGATGAAAAAGAAAAGCAGGAAGTGAAGAATCTCGCAGAGCCGACAGCTAAACGCCAAACTCGTATCACACCTTGTTTAAAGAATTTTAAAGTTATTTGCAAGGAGAGCATGTTTCATTCAAACAAAACACCTTACGTTCTTTTGGTTTTTTGCAATCACATCCACGCTAACATCTATTGCGCCCAATAGAGCTTCCTCGTCATATAAGGGGACCAGCACCTTAGTAACTTTAAGTGCTGAGGAAATTGACCCAACCCAAGAGCATCTGAGGATACATCGGATGAGAGTAAGAACATTTTACTTCGTGTGATGAATTTCTCTTCCACAACTTCCGACGTGATGATTTTGTGACTTTCTCTAACCCTCTTTTCAACTTTGATGTCAATTTCAACTCTAGGGACAAAACCCTCTTTTTGATGAAGTGTTAGAGGACATCGAGTGCAAGGATTCTTATGATTCCAACCTTGATGAGTCGACTTTCCTAGTCATACCTCTTTCTGATTCTAATAAAGATGAGTGTCTCGCTCCAGGAGATGACATTGAGTTTATACTTCACTATGATCCATCTACTCCTTTGAAAAGCGTTGCTTCCATTCTCAAGGGATTCATTAATGAACCACCTTTCGAAGAAAATGACGATTTATTTGATTTGGAATGTAAAACGAATGATTGGATATAGAATCATTAGACAATGCTCAAATTGATGAGCTGAATGTTTTGATCCATATCTAGCGACAATGATGAGATCGATGCTTTTCTAGCTATCAAAGTTCCTACATATATTTAAGGCTATTTTGACTCAGAAGGAGACGTAATCTATCTTGAGAGTTTTCTTAGTGATGATACCACCCATAATCTTTCTCCCGAAGTGTTTTTGTCAAGCATGGGGAAGCCACAACATCATACTTGTTGGCTCCCTTAGTGGTCCTCTTCACCACATACATTCACACACGTTGAACTATCACAATTCCTCCAAGAATTGCTAGAGAGTACGAGGATTATATCAATCGAATGTCATTGCTATGCGTTAATTCATCTTCCCGGTCGCCGGAAAATTCTCATACAATCATCGAATCTCTTCCTTCATCTACTACTCTCATTGAGAATAGTGACTCCAATAGGGAAGAGATCGATATATTTTCGGGACCAGATGATTTGATACCACCAGGTATTGAATGTGATTTTGACTCGGAAGAGGATATTATTGACAACTTGCTTAACGATGATCTCATTCCCGAATATGAACGTTTAACCTTCGACATGGAACCCGATGTGCCAGTGATAAACAATGTTGATGAGCTTAATGAAGACGAATGTTTTGACCTAGGGGGAGGTGAGATTATTGTCGAAGTTGACGATTCCTTCACATTTGTCACTCGGACTTTTCATCCATATCTCACTTACCCTGAGGTTTCTCCCTTACTTTTCTCCACCAAAAATGAGGACACCATTTTTGACCCCGGCATCTCCACTTAGAGCCAGTAGCATCTCATCAGGATGGAAATTTCATGTGCTTAAATGTTTATCCAAGCATTAATGAAAGCCCAATTGAGATTTTCTCTTCCATTTACTTTCTCCAAGGACGAATGAATTCGGGGATCGAGTCAAGCTATGTGACCCGGTTACCAAAAACAAAGCGCTTGTGTTTGTACTTGTGATTATTTGCAGGATTGACCCAAAAATTTTCTGAAGACTCTCGTGTTCGGTGTTTTGTCCCGGTCCTCTCGAGCTTCCTAGCCTTTGCTTGCCATTAAGTTTGGGAAAATCCGATATCCTAAAGATTATTATCGTCTAACATTTATCTTTTAGCACACTTAATAAACGGCTAAAGATTTTTGTGATACTTTCTTCAGGCTTGAGTTATGCATTCGACCTTTGTGAAGTTCTAGTATGGGGTTTTTAAGTCTTAGGCTAGGAAACATTGAGGATAATGTTTAATTTTAGTATGGGGTAGTATATCTTCGATATAATCTTACCTACCTTTGCCCGTTGCTTTCACGTACTCCGTTTTCCTACCAAAATTTTCAAAAATATGAAAAATTTTAAAAAATTTCAAAAATAAAATAAGTGTTTTGTCACAATTTTGACTTTCCTGCTGGGTAGAATAAGAGTAAATTTTGACCCGATCGAGCGTGTTGAGCTCTAGCTTGTTCCTTAACTTTTAGGCTAAGCGTTCGCGGAAATTCGCGAAGAACGAAAAATGATAGATGAGTGGGATGTTAAACAAGGATTAGCTGGAAATCTTAAGAGCTCATGTATGTAATTTGTGGCTTTTTCTCCCATAAGCTCTTAACCGGATTAATAATACGTGCTGTTTTTAGAGATTAAACTTAAATCAACAATTTTTATGTATTATATAGCAAAAATTTTAGTCTTAGTTCAAACTTATACTTGGATTTTTCAAAAAGAAGTCTTATAAAAAAATCAAAATATGTTAGGATCACATAAATGGACCCAAACAAAGAAGCTTCGGTCACTCGAAGTTACAAGACAAAAGTCTAGCTCGA
>BQNB010047080.1:0-31301 GCA_026074375.1 Tanacetum coccineum | reverse complement strand
TTGTTCAAAAACTTAATGAAAACATTATTACAGAAGTAACTGAATACATGCGTATATTTGACGAACTGGACACTGAGTATGAACGCTGCGTTCTTGCGAACAAGAACATGAAAATAGAGAGAAAAAATATTTTAATTCAAAATGACTACTTAATTGCTAAAAATTTAAAGAAAGATCTCAACACCAGTGTGTTTGTGATAAATATAACTCAACTGCATCTAATGCAATTTTTGAAATTAACAAATTAAAGGAACAGCTTCAAGGGAAAGACGACACTATCAGAAAGTTACAAACTCAGATCAACAGCATGAGAATGTTGAATGTAGGATCCACTGTAGGTAGCTTTGATAAGCAGGCCTTAGAAACTGAGTTGACTCAGTTGAAAGATGCGATCACTTCAGTTAGGATTCAGAATGATGGATTTAAGGTAGAGAACGAGAATGTGAAACGACGTTATAAAGAACTGTCGGAAACTATTACACACTCACGTGATGAGCTCACGGGCAAGATTACTGCCTTAACTGCTGAGAATGCCAAACTAAAAACTGAGTTGAGTGGCAAAAAGAGTAGTGGATCTACAGCCTCTGAGAAACCCAAAGTACTTGCTTCAGGGATGTATACCAACAGTTCAAAGTACATTCCACCTCCAAAAAGAGCCAACTGGGTAAAACCAACCCCGTTGCCTAAGAAAAAGCAAGTTACTTTTCAAGAACCCCCCAGGACTTCAAATAGACCCACACAGAAACCACCAGTGCAACAAAACAAGAAGCCTAATGTTCCTGTGAATCTGTCTACAAGAACCAAACCTGCCACTGAATCTCGCAAACCTATGCCAAAGAGCCACACTCGGAACCATCGTATCTTGCCCAGTAAAAGTGTGAACGCGAGGAGAGCAGCAGATCACAATAGGAAGTTGAATGTTGTTGATCATAATCAGTTTGTGATTCGTTCTTTGAAGTCTGTGAATACCAAAACCCCCCAGGCCAAACATAGTGTGAATCATACTAAGAAGGTTTGGAAAGCAACCAGAAATCATAATGTGAACACTACTAAGACAGCTTGGAGACCAACTGGAAAGGTTGTTGGTAGTGTTAAGCCTCAGTGGAAACCCACTGGACGACATTTCGCGTTGTATGATAACTGTCCTTTAACTAGGATAATGGAACCCATTGTTGAGCCTTTAGAACTTACCCCGAGCGTTAGTTCTAGTTCCAAAGTTACTATGATCTCTAGGTTCACTGATTGCAAACTTAGTGATCGAAAGGCTGGTTCCAAGGGGATATCTGGTATTTTTGAATGCTAAAGCATTGTATCCTTTGTATATTTGTGTATATTTGCAAAAACAAAAAAAACAAAAAAAAAATTAGATAAATGGCTTGCAGTTATTTCAGACTGTAACCCGGTCTTAACCCAGAGATTTAATGTACGTTTCAGTGCATTATTTCTTCCACAGACAAGAAGTTGTCTAAGACCCGAACAATTTTCTAATAAACAATTTGTTTTATCAAACATGTTCGGAGTCACCATTCAGACATTGACCAAAACATTTTCTATTATACCCGGGTCATTGTTTGAGGGGGAGAATCAGTTTTACTAACAGTTTTTGCAGGTTTGTTGGATGCACTGTTGCTGATTCTATTACAGAAAGATTGAAATGAGCCACAACCTACGTCTTCAGATGGTTTGATTTATCACTCCTATCCCGGTATGTTTCAGATCTCGTTTTAATATTCACTTGATATTTGTGCTATTTCACCTCACCTCATACTTTGAGGGGGAGATTGATACATTTTAAGTCCATTCTAGATCAAAACCATTCACAAGTTTCATACTTTTGATCGGGGTGTGATAAATGTGACTTAAATACATGTAAACGGATTAATTAAGATTGATTGATTCTAAAATGCTAAAGTCACTATTCTGCATTGTGCTAAACATCTTTCCGATTATCGATCGCACATGTCCTGTAGGGGGAGATAACTGTTTATTGATTCAAAAATGTCATGGGTACCAAATGTTTGTGTTATACACATGTATCTTGATAAAGATCAAATGAATCTTTTGTTTCAGTTCGTGAAAGTGATTCTGTATGGATGCTGAGGGGAAAGAGTTGTTGTTACCACAGGGGGTTAGTTCGTTATGAATGCTCATGCATGGTCTTCGGACTGCGCCACCCACTAGTGAAGTGGATTTCCATAAATGTACTTGTACGTTTGGATTTCCATGAGGCACTTCATATCTTTCGGGCTATATTTCAAACTTCATCAGAAGCATTCTGATTTAAACTTTCGTTTGTGCCATCAAAAAATATTTCATAAGCAATCGAATTTATTTTTTTTCAAATCATTTTTGCACAGGCCTTCTTCGGTACCTTAAATTGTATTAAAGTAGTTAAAACGCTGGAAAAAAGGGAAATATTATACGGTTATTAGTTCCAGCAGAGATAGTAAATGTAGTGACTCACTTTTACCATTTCTATTAGTAGATAATTATTATAGTGAGTTAGTCTTTCGGGACATCTGGTCTAGTGAACGGCGACTTTTGGAATCTGTACTTAGGTTATTAGAGGAACTAGCTTGTCAGTATCGAAAACCTGTAAGAAGGTTCTTTTAATGAATCTATTGATCACAGGGTGCGTAGTATTCATCTGTAATCATTGATCCTCACGGAATCAGAGGTTAAGGTAATCATGACCAGATTGAGTTTCGTCTAATACTCGGTCCCTTTCAAAATATAAAACCTTTGTGTGTTCACAAAATGTTTTTCTTGTCACATTAAGTGATTTTACATACAAAATATGTTTGTTGGTGACTAAATTGTTCTATCATTGCGAATGACGACTCAAAGTATCCGATGCTAAGACTATGCTCATATTCCTTACTCACTTATCTGAAGGAAAGCAAGAAAGTTTACATTACAAAGCTTTCCGCTCAATCTCTGAAAATCAATGTTCTTCTTCAAATGCTAAACGTTTATGGAGATTAGAAGAAGTATACATCATCATGCTTTCCAAATTCAACAGATTTGAGCATGTGAGGACTAAGATCAGGTATGGGCAAAGTCAAAGTGTAAAGGAAGATCACAAAGTAATTCAGAGAAGTAAAGCTTAAACAAGTCAAAGATCAAGATCAAGTCATCACATCAAGTTCTGAAGATCATGATCAAGGTGTTAAAGATTGAATTACCAAAGCACAACAAGTGAAGTACCCTATCAACAACGAGCTAAAGATACAAGCACGATGGGAGCTTCATACAACTTCTCTGACCTCATCTAGGGGAGATGTTAGGGATCACGTAATGACTGAAAAAGAAGCTTCGGTCACTCGAAGATACAAGACAAAAGTCTAGCTCGTTTAAGCGTGTAATTTTATGTAATTGGGCATTTATTGAAAAAGCCCGAAATGGCCCATTCAAAGCCCATAGGGGCCGGCCACTTTAGGCCTCATTGTAAGGCTATATAAAGCCATTTTTCCTTTCATTTTTAGGTAAGCTACTCAATAATATTTTTTCATCTTTAGGGTTTGTAGCAACTCTTGTTTCTTTCAATCAAAAAGTTCTTTAATGTTTAATCTTTTGTGCTATTGATCTTGTGATTAATCTATGGAATGATCTAGGGATCCTACAACCAGGAACTTCTTCTAGCAACACACAGAAACACAAAGTGCACCAGAGAGTTCAACAGACTAATATCCGTTGTGACTTCCTCTACAGGAGTTAAACGATTCCATACTGAAGCAAGCGGATCAATGCTAGGAAGTAATACAAAGAAAAATATAGGAATCCTGCCTTGCTAGAAGGAGAATTAGAAGAAGTAGAGTACGCCTCTTAGGCAAATTAAGTCAGTTTGGACAAAAAGTGAATCCGGTTTGTGTTCTAGCATTTAGCTCTAAGGCGTGTTGTAATTAATTCGAATTTGAATCTGTGTGCAAAATTGTAAACAATCGTGTTAAAATTGCAGTCATGAAATTGTGTGTTGTTTATATCTTGAAGTCTGGTGAATGCTTCCCCACCGTTAGAATTTGTCTTGAATAAGAAAAAGCAGATCTGGAAACCAAAAGGAAAACTGTCTGATAACAGTTTAACTAGACCATGCAGTATCTGGAAAAACAAAGAAAATATGTCTGATAAACAGTTTGTAAAGACCAAGCGGTTGGAAAGCTACGGGAAACCTTTTGCAGACATGGTTATCAATGGAGACCCACAGGAAAGAAACTCACCTTAGGAAAACTTGATTGTGGTTCTCAATGGAGACCCACAGGAAAGAAATTTGCCTTAGGGGAAATATGCCAGTTAACTAAGCGTTCTGTGAAATGTTCTACTCTATATGCTAACCAACAGGTCCCCAACAAAAATTGGGGAACCGAAATTCCAAACTCTCCAAACTCGATGTTTCAAATGCAGGTCGTACAGCAGGTCATGCTTTGGTATCTTAGACTCAGGATGCTCAAACTATTTGACGGGGGAATCGTTTTCTTTTTTATTTATATTTTTTTTTTTTTTTTTTTTTTTTAATTTTTTTTTTAATTTTTTCTTTCTTTTTTTATTTTTTGTATTTATCATTTTGTTTGTTTGTTCAAAGCTCATGAATTTTGTGGAAAAGTTCATGGGTCAGTCGATTCTGAATGATCACTTAGGAGTATCAGGGTTTATTGGAGATTATGTTATGGGTGACAGTGTGATCTCAAGAGTATACTACGTGGAGGGACTTGGACACAATCTATTCTCTGTAGGGCAATTTTGTGATTCTGATCTTGAAGTGGCCTTCAGAAAGCATACTTGTTTTGTCCGTGATATTAAAGGTACAGATATCCTTAAAGGGAGTCGTACATCTCGGCAACAATTTGTACACAATATCGCATTGATGAAATGATGAGTCTTCTCCGATTTGCTTGTTGTCCGAAGCACCAAGTCAAATCATAGCTGTAGGTATCGTTCGTTTTAACCATTTAACTTCGCCGATAAATGATCTTGCTTGAAAAGATCTGGTTAGAGGTCTACCTAGATGAAGTTTGAAAAGGATCATCTTTGCTCAGCCTGTCAACTTGGAAAAAGCAAAAAGTTCTCCCACCGGCCAAAATCTGAAAATACAAATATGGAAGTTCTTCAGACCCTGACTCATGATCTGTGTGGTCCAATGAGAGTCCAGAGCATTAAGGGAAGAAATACATCTTTGTCATCTCGCTGCGCGCTTGACTCGCTATTCAAGATTCACGTGGTAAAATTATTGAGGTCAAAGGATGAAACTCCAGAGTTTGTCACCACTTTCTTAAGCAGTATACAGGTTGGCCTCAACAAAACAGTCAGATTATCGACACAGATAACGAGAACGGAATTCGTTCTACAATGTTTGTCTGTTTACTATGATGGTGTTGGCATATTTCATCAAAAGTCTGTTACTGAGAACTCCTCACAACAACAGCGTTTGTTGATACAGACGTAATCGTTACACTGGTTGGTAGCAGAACGTACAATGATGATCTTCTCGAAAGCTCCCATGTTTCTATGGGCAGAAGCTGTAGCCACTGCTTGTTACACCCAGAACGATCACTTATTCATACTCTTCATATCAAAACCCTTATGTGCGTGCAGGTTAGAAGCCTGTGATCTTTACATTTTCCGAGTATTTGGTCTGCTCTGTGTATCCTCAATATGATAGCAAAAATCTAGGAAAATTTCAAGCCAAAGCTGACATTGGATTTTTCGTTGGGTATTGCTCCTGCAGGACTTGGCTATAGAATCTACAACAAGAGAACTCGTCGATTAATGGAAACAATTCACGTCACATTCGATGAGATGCATCAGTCAATGGCTCCTGTACGCATGAGTTCAGGACCCGAGCCTTTCATCATGACCCCTGGATAACTCAAATCAGGGCTTGCTCCATGAAGATAAAGAGCTGGAGATTTATTTCTACCAATGTTGATGAACACTTGACAATCTCGAGTCAATGTACAGTACCTTCTTATGTGCTACGGAAATTACCGCCTCTCGTGTTGTTCCACCAGGTACATCTTTGTCTACAACGATTGCTCCAGATGCACCGTCAACAAGTGCTTCATCGTCAACATCCGATATACATCATCCAGTCCAACATCAAGAAATTGCAGAAGACACCCCAATCAATCACGATGTTCTTCATCCTTCACATAACCTTGTAACTGGGGATCCAGGTTCAGCACAATCATCATCTGGGAATGCTAATTTAACAGAACCTACCCAAGTTAATTACCTACCAGATCATCTCAGAAGAGGGGTCCAATGATCTTCCTCTGGGATTGATCGTTGGCAATCCCTCTCGTCTGAAATCTACCGAGGAAAACAGTTAGCTTCTATGCTTTGTGGTGCTGTTTCCTACTGTACTGTCCAAGTCGACCCAAGAACTTCAAATGGGCCGTGTAGAAGGCCTGATGGTTTCTAACATCATGATGAAATTCACGAATTTGATCGACTTGAAGTATGGGAATTAGTACCTCGCCCAATCTATGTTATGGTTATCGTCTCAAGTGGATCATATAAGTGAAGCTTGATGAATATGGTAATTATTTTTAGTACGAAAAAAAAGCTCGGTTAGTTGAAAGGGATTTCGTCAGGAGGAAGGTTCATTGATTGTGCAAGAATCGTTTGCTCCAGTTGCACGGATAGAGGCCATCAGAATATTCATTGCCCAATGCGGCATAACAAGAACATGTTCATATACCAGATGGATGTCACAAAAACTGCTTTTCTGATGGAGATCTTTATGAAGAATGTCTTTGTCAGGTCAACCTGAAGGATTTGAAGACCAGGATAACCCTACTACGTCTATCGTCTGAAGAAAGCTCTTTATGGGCTAAAGCAAGCACCAAGGGCGTGGTATGACACACTCTCAAAGTTCCTGTTGGCCAATAATTTCTTCAAGGGTGCCGTGGATCCAACGTTATTCACACGCAAATCAGGCAAACATATTCTACTTGTTCAAATATACGTAGATGACATCATTTTTGCCTCAACAGATCATAATGCGTGTAACATATTTTCAAAAGAGATGAGCTCCAAATTTCAGATGTCGATGATGGGACAAATGTCGTTTTTCTTAGGACTACAAGTTTCTCAAAGTCCCGGAGGCATCTTTATTAACCAAGCAAAATATGCTCTCGAAACCTTAAAGAAATATGGAATGGATCTCTCTGACCCTGTCGATACACCAATGGTGGATCGATTGAAACTGGACGAGGATCTCATGGGGATTCCAGTTGACCAAACTCGATTTAGAGGAATGGTTGGCTCCCTAATGTACCTTACAGCCAGTAGACCCGACCTTGTATTCGCCGTTTGCATGTGTGCTAGATATCAGGCTAAGCCTACCAAAAAGCACTTTGAAGCTATCAAACGTGTCTTTCGGTACTTGAAAGGAACCATTAACATGGGTCTTTGGTATCCGAAAGACAACGCCATGTCACTAACAGCTTATGCAGATGCGGATCATGCGGGATGTCAAGATTCAAGAAGAAGTACGTCGGGAAGTGCTCAGTTTCTTGGAGATAGATTGGTTAGCTGGTCATCAAAGAAGCAAAGAAGCACGGCAATATCAACTACAGAGGCTGAATACATCGCCATGTCTGGATGTTGTGCTCAAATCCTTTGGATGCGATCACAGCTCAAAGACTACGGATTTGACTTCAATAAAATTCCTCTGTACTGTGATAACAAGAGTGCTATTGCTCTTTGCTGTAACAACGTCCAGCACTCTCGATCAAAACACATCGACATACGGCACCATTTCATCCGAGAGCAAGTGGAAAATAGAGTGGTTGAACTCTACTTCGTGGAAACGAATTATCAACTTGCAGACATTCTCACCAAAGCATTACCAAGAGAACGGTTCGAATTTCTTCTTCCACGCCTAGGCATGAAGAGTTTGACCCCTGAAACTCTCAGACGTCTTCAAGAAGGAGAGGATGAGTAAACAAAATGACTTCGTGTATCCTTTGTACATAGGTCTAACTCACTTAAAAAAATGTGTGTATATTTTAATAATATTTCATATTTATATATTTATATATATTTAAATATCTTAACTTACTTAGGAAATATTTTAAGTCATTTGGAATTACTAAAAGGCTTGCAATTACTTCAAATTGCAACCCGGTTTGATGTCTGGGCATGGATTACTTTATATCCATGCTTTATGGGAGTATAGTAAAACAATGGTGATGGTAGAGCTGTTCGCCTGATCTTTTCATCTCAATCAACGACTACAGCTCTTTCAATAGAAAACGGGTCGTTGTTTGAGGGGGAGAGTGAATGTGAAAAAATCTAAGGGGTTCTAAAAGACTGTTGTATGCTATGAAAGTGTAATTATAAGATGGTTGTTATATTCTAATGGGTTAATATTTGAAAGAGAGTTAATTAATTTTAACTCAAAGGTCCAAAGTTATCTATAGTTATAATGATTAGGGTTTAAAAGCAATTTGCTTTTTGTTTCCTAGTCTTATTAACCAATAGGGACTAAATTGGCCAATTGCCTAAACTTAGAAGATCCTTAGAAAAACAAAAACAAAAATTAAAAGAAGATGGAAACCTAAGGGACTGATTCTGCCAACTTTCTAACTTAGGATATAAAAGAGGCGGCGAGTTGGTGTTTGGTCAAACTTATCGAAATCCAGTCAAAGATAAAACACACACACACACTCTCTCGCAACTCGCCGCCAAGAACAAAGCCTCAAATCGTTTATTTCCAGTGTTTCTTGCAAAGGTATTTATCGAACTTTAATCTATATCATTTATTCTATGTGTGTATCAATGGAATCGAATGAAAACACATTAAAAGGTGTAGAAAAAATAGATCTAGGGTCGTCTTAGATGAAAATGCCAATGTAGTGTTGTAAGGTGTGATTTAGTTGCTGGGAATTGTTCATAAGGCATATATTACTAAGTTTTGATGTGTGGATTTCTGTCTCAAACAATAGTGAATGATTGCTTATGTTTCTTAATGGCGGGTTGTCTTTTAGAAAGAAAAAGTCTGTGTGTTTGATGGAAAGGATGGTAGTAATGTGCATCTTATGCGTAGGAAAGCCTAGGAATGCCTTAGGATGTGATTAGTTTTGACAAAGGAGGTGCGTGGTTTGAATTTTAAGAAATCTGTCCGAATGGCGAGTTGCTTATGTTTCTAGGTGGCGAGTTGGTTATTTTATTATTTTTTAATAACTTACTCAACCCGCTGGTTCATATGGCGGGTTGATTCACAGCGAGTTGCCTAACGGCGGGTTGATTCACAGCGAGTTGCCTAACGGCGGGTTGATTCACAGCGAGTTGTCGAATGGCGGGTTGACTAACAGCGGGTTGCCATAATTTTCTATTATTTTATTCTAACAGGTAAACCGTCGTCTCACGGCGGTTTGGTCGAATATTTTTATATATTATAATATTCAACCCGCTTTTTTCCCAAATGATATTCATGGCTGTTTAGTGCCTTCCTCGCGGCGGTTTGCTCGATTCTCCTAACGGCGAGTTGGCATTCTGCCTGGCGGCGGTTTTAGCTAAGTATTCAATTTTGGCCCATTAGGCCCAATAATCTATCAAGGCCCCTTCTAATGACCCAGTTGCTTTTCTAAACCCCATCCGGGCTTAGTTAACAAGTAATTGATCCTGTTGGATAATTCTCCTGTGTCATCAAATGTAGATTTTCATCAAACCAGAGTTACCTCTGTTTTAATCAATCGTGGAATAACATAACTTTAATCAATGCTAAAGTTCTCTCTAACATCGTTTCTCTGCAATGTTTGTCTTCTTTGTTAATACTCTTTTGCAGAATACGATGGCAGAACAAAATGTTCCCACTCAACCACCGACAAGAACAGATGAGCAGATTGTACCTCGCTCTCAGTGGTTAATAATCGGGAAAAGCAACCTTCTTTTCAATGCTCAAAAGATTCAAAAGAACCCCATCTTTCAGATATCAAGTGGACATCTTGAGAATTACCAACTTCTCTCATTCACTGCCAGTGTTCCTGCTATCTACCTGCAACAATTCTGGAATACAATGAAATATGACGAGAAGACTGGGGTTTATAGATGTCAAATTGATGAACAATGGTTCGATCTAAGTGCTGATCTTCTCAGAAAGGCATTAGCAATTACTCCTGTCATCCCAGCTCAACCGTTTGAGTTACCTCCGTCTGGTAACACTGTGATTGATTTTGTTAATGAGCTGGGGTATCCTGAACCTGTAGAAATTGTCTCCAATATACGGGTGAATTATGTGTATCAACCATGGAGAGCAATTCTAACCTTAATCAACCAGTGCTTGACAGGAAAGACTTCTGGCAGTGACAAACCCAGACACCCAGTTCTGCAAATGCTGTGGGGAATCGTCACTCAAACTAATGTTGATCATGCAGAGCTGTTATGGGAAGAGTTTACTCAAGGGATCCAGACATTTTTCTCACACAAAGCAAGTCACAAAGCCAGTCTGAAGGACCCAAAGAAGAAAGTAACTCCTCTCCTCATTCCTTATGGACGGTTTTCCAAGGTGATAATCTACTACTTGGCAAGCAATAACAACATCCATCGACGTCCTGATTCTGCTGTTCATCATACTGGAGATGATTTTATATTAGGAAATCTCAAGTTTGTCCCAAAAGGTGAGTCTGTTGAAGTGTTTGGAATGGCAATTCCCGATCCCCTGATTACTGAAGCCATTCAACAATCCTCGTATTATCCCAAGTATCTGGAAATGGTTGCTGTGAATACAAAGAAAACCCCTCAAGAAAGTGCGAGCATGCAACCTGCAACAAAGCATGCTCCACCCAAAAAGACCACAACCACTACTCCAGTCAAACAATCCAAGCCAGCTCCTGCTCCGACAAAGAAACCTTCCAAGCATAAGCTTCCACAGAAAGTTAGAAAAGGAAAGCCTACTTTCCAACTTGTTGATGAAGATGATGAAGCTCAACAAGAATCTGTTCCTCAAGAAGAAGGTGATGATCCTGATCTCGAACTGGCTAAGAAGATGAGTTTGGAAGCGCATCAAGAAAAGGGAGAAGGAGAAGGTGATGATGCTGACATGGAACGAGCTATTAAGCTGAGCTTGGATCCAGCCTTTCTGCCACAAGGTCGAGCACCTGTTGGAGGAGTAACGATCAGGGATCCAGTATCTGAAACAACTCCCAAACTGCCTGAAGTAGTGGGCAAGGGAAAGGCCATTGTAACCGAAGAACAAGTAGCTCATTCCCTGATCGATCTGTCAAAGAAGAAAAGAACTACGGATCAGTTTATCCTTGTTAGGCGTGATCAAACTCCTCATGATTCAACAACTGGACCCTCTTCTCAACCTGAAGATGACACATCAGAGAAAGTGATCCATGAATCTTCATCAACTTCTGATTCAGAACGAACAGAAAGTGAAACAGAAACCGCTGCTCCTAAAGGTGACAAAGATCAAGGTGAAGTAGACTCGTCTACAGTAACATCAGGAGCAAGCATTCCTGTATCAGTCCCTGAAAAAGCACATGAGGCTCTGGCTGGACCAGACCCTGAGCCCATGCAAGAAGACCAGACTGGATCAAACTCTGGAAAATTACATGTGTCTCTTGCTGGACCAAACCCTGAGCACATGGATGATGAATTCCTCGCGACAGCCTACCCAAAGGTTCATGAAAACCTGAAGCTCATAACAGACGAACGTGTCATCGAAGAAAATCCAGAAAGTCATTCTGGTTCTATGTCTTCCATGAAAAATCTCGATGACACTTATAACTTTGGGGATCAATTTCTTTATGACAAACCAACCGAAGATGATCAGGAGAAATCTAAAGTTATAGAGGAGTCTGATTCCACCATACCTGATCCAAGTCATCAGACAGTAACGTCAACTCCTCCAGTAATTGCTCCCTTCACAAATGTCTCATCTACTAAGCCTTCGTCACTGGTCACTCCTCCACCAATCAACACGGAAGCTACAACAATCACCACATCTCTCCCTGAAATCACTCCATTTATCGCCCTTCAGCTAAGAGTGGCAAGATTGGAGCAAGAGATGTCTGAAGTAAAGAAGACTGATCACTCTGCTGATGTTTTGGCTTCAATTAAATCCCAAGTTCCTACGGTTGTTGATGAATATCTAGGAACAAAACTTGATGATTCTCTCCTTAAGATTCTTGAACGACACACTGCAGATTTAATCGAGAAATACTCTGTGCTGCCTGGCCCAGAGTCTATCAAGAATCAAGAATCTGAAAAGAGTACGAAGGAGATTATCAGAATCAAAAGGGAACAAGGTGAGGAGAAACAAGATTCAACTTACTCCATCAGGTCAACTGATAAAGTTGATCTGGAAGAATTTGATCTAAAGAGTGCTCTCTTCAAACACATGAATAAGAACAAGTCTGCAAACAGAAATCCTGCCAACTACCATCTATACCATGCTCTTATGGAAGCATTAATAGCAGATGAAGATGCCATGAATAAGGAAGTTGCAGTCAAGGTTAAAGACCACAAAAGAAAGCATGATAGTGATAATGATGAAGACGATGATGATGATGAAGGCCCTTCACCTGGATCAAACCAAGGTAGGTCAGCAAATAGAAGAAGACCCGAATCTTCCGCTTCTGGGTCAGGTCAACCTCCACCGAAAGATGATGACCAAAGTTTGTAAGATCTCGATTAACTTCACTTCATATAATCACAACACGAATCGGAACTAGAAACTAGAAAAGAGATGTTAGTTTAGAGAGAGAGAAGAAAGAGAGATAAGAGAAAAAAGATATTTTTAGAATTAGATATTTTCATATGGAAAATATCTATATATATATCCCTACGATGCGTGAGATATTTAACTAGGACCCGGGCTTGGGTTTTGTTTGGGATTAAGCCCGAAACATATACAATATTAGATTAACTATCGAGCCCAATTCCCGATAATATTTAATTACAACATTAACTAATTAAAGACCGAAGCTCCATCGTAGAGTGACCGAGCTTCCTTGTTCGACTCAATAAATTGAGGCTAACAATCTCCCCCGAAGTGAGGTCTTGAACACGGGAACGAGCTTCCTTTATTGACTCAATAAAATTAAGGCTAACAATCTCCCCCGAAGTGAGAAAGCTGATTTAGAAGGTCCAGCATTCAACCTTGTTAAAGCATTTCACAAGAACAGCGTCTTTCTTCAATATCAGATGGATGAATGCCATAAGCTGCTGACAAATAAGATTGACTTGAGTAATCCTGAGGGTCATCAAATTCCACAAAATATAAATGAACCACTGCCCTTAGGAGGACCACCAGGTCAGGTAACTATTCAACCACAATTCTTCTTCAATAAGGATCTGGATTATCTGCTGACAGGTGACAAAGAGCGAAAAATTGCCTTATCCATATCAAAGCTCAAAGCCGCTCGTTACCTAGACTTTGGCCTTGAAGAATTAGTTCCATCGTTGTGGGTTGAGAGTGAACGCGAATATGACATCAGTGCGGTCTATGGCATCACTCACTGGTGGTTTAGGAGGAAGGAATTCTATATCAACATAACAGTGAGTCCTTGATCGTGAAGCGTCAGATCACAGATGCAATTTCTCAGTGAGATTAAATGGTCAAAGTGTTTGAAAACAATTTAGATACACTATCTTAGGAAATAATTCTTGCCGAGCTGATTACCAAGAATATAAGATCTCGAAAAGGATTTAAAAAATCTATCAAATGTTTTGAAGATTGTTCCTTCTAAATATTCAAGAAAGCACTCAACCATCCTGCCAAGACAGACAAGATCAGTCTTCACACAGCAGTCAACATGTGGATAAGAAACCTGGTGATCAGGAATCGTGTGGGAGACTTACAGCTCGGGATTGAAAGTTATCAAACAAAGATCAACCTTGAACGTCCTAATTGGGATGCAGCCGACTATTACTTCAAAGAAGACTATACGATCGTCCCTAAGCCAAGAGCAGTTGTCTACAGAGACAGAAATGATCAAAGAAAACTGATGAGGCTGAATGAGCTTCACAAGTTTAGTGATGGGACGTTGACAAGAGTCATGGAAAAGCTGGACCAAATGGTTAAAGACTTTCATCTGTACGAGTACAATAAGGGCATGGAGACTAGGAAGTGGTCAGAGGATGACAAGAGAAGAAGCAAAGACTTCATCACAGCAATCGAGAAAAGACTACAGATCAGAAGGATCTATCGAAGTCTAGAAAGCTTTGTTGGAGGAAGAATAAGAGATATTGACTACAGGCTGATCAACAGAACAACGTGACGACATCGTCATTACAATCAAAAGGTCAATCTTATTTCTTATTGTGAATAATATACCTTGTACATTAGTAGCTAGTTAATCTCTTGATGGTTAAGTGTAGGAGTAATTTATATCCCTCAACGATTGAGGGGGAGCAGTTATATGCTTCATACACGACTTGCGAATTAAGGACACACTTTTCTCCCAAAGTTTATAACATATTTAAATCAATTGATATCCAAAATGTCAAAGGGTTTAAAATTTTTGATAAGGGGAGAAAATGTGATTAAAATATGTGTATAATAAAGAACAGTGATTATTAGGACTCATATACTCCGCCCAAACGTGCTAAACAATTTCGAATACCGAAGCACATTTTGAGGGGGAGCGTTTCTGAAAAATGTCAAAAACAATCGAGGTACTAAACGCTTTGATATTTATATCATAAGTACCTTAATTGAATTTTCAATTGGTTTTATGGAAAGGAGAACTGTACCAAAAGACCGACCATGCATTTTACTTAATTGGAGTTATAAGGTTGGTAAGGTTAGGTACTATTCCTAATGATCCAGCCATAACCGGAGGGATCTACCCAGGGACAATCCACTAGTTAGTAAAGAAGTCCTTAGGTATGACATGGAAAAGGAGAAAAAGTAAGAATAAGGGAAAAGTGCCGACTAAGATGAAGCTAGTACTGGAATAAACCCAACAAGGTTCTAAAATTTTAACAATCAATCAAATATAGAAGGACTGGTTTCCGAATTCATGGCATCTTAAGACGCTAGACTATCCAAGTTTGAAGTCGATTTCAAACAACAACAAAGCAAGATGACCAACAAAATCAACATTTTGCTGAAGGCCATCACCGACCAAATAGCGGCACACTGCCTAGCGATACGGTTAAGAACCTGAAACTAGGGACTCATCTAGTTTCGCCTGCTCGTTCTTACACAACAATGGACCCGTAATTCTCAACACAAATTCACAGTTCGATCAACACCATCACAATCTATCCTAAGCAACAAAGTGATTCCCACGACAAAACCAAAAAGAATGAGAAAGAAGACAGAGATAGCCCAAAAAGCCATCCCAACTCTCCTACACCACCCGATCCATCAATTTCATTCATCACTGAAAAAGTCCTCAAATTCAATTCACTCTTTGATTAAAAGAATGCACGTCTTCATAGGAAACTTCACATATATCATAGACTTCATGATAGTCGAGGATATTAGTTCAATCATAGACCCTAGGCTATCGCAAGTAGTATTAGGGAGACCTTTTGTAAAGATATCCAACATGACTCACAATCCACCCGAAGGAGTTGTAAGATTCATTAACGGGACCAATGAAGTTGCCTATAAGATGCCCCATAAGATAGAACAAAACGGTTCACTGTCAGACATAGAAAAGAAGCATATCAAATCAGTCTATCTTAGGAATGAGGAAGATAAGAGAAGAGGAGTAGAGTGTGTAATGAGCAAGATACTAGGATTTTACAAAGAATGCCTAGAGCTTGGACCCGAATACGTAAGAGGAATGGATGATGAAGGAGAAGTCACGTAAGGACGTGCGACTTCGGGTTTAGCTACAAGACTCGTTAATAAAAAAAATGCTTCTTGGGAGGCAACCCAATTTACTTTTCCCGTAAATTAGGAATGTCATGTGTGTTTTAATTCTTTATAATTTGTTTTATTATGTTTGAACTATCTTGTAATCATGCTTTGTGTGTCTTTAACTTCGTCTTAATTTCAATCAAAGGTATTTTGCAAACAATAAGTGTATGGGAATTTATCTGGCTTTTTAGCCAAATTCAAACATGCTAAATGAATTGTTTAGATTAATTTGCGTCAGTTTCGAGTCATATGATTGAATTGTTAAATCTCAGATTTTATGCAGCCTTTCGTACAAGAATTAACTTATGGAATCAAGTGCAGGAAAATTTTTCATCAAAAACAACAAAAATTTCGTTTTCACAGACTGTGGAGACTGGCGTCATGATTAACACGTGACGGCCGTCACCACGATACCATGTGATGGGTGTCACACAAACCCTGGACGGCGTACAAACGCTCCAGTTTATGAAAACTTAAAGTTTTAATTATTATTGAAAATAAAACTTGCACGACATTTAATATATTTATTCTTCCAATATAAACCTGCAAAACCTAATGAATTTAACAATTCTTTCATCTTATCTATTCGAGTCAAACCCCTAATATTCATATTGTTATATTGGTTAAACCGCAACATTTTAGCTTGGTATAGTTGTCTTTTGTCTTTGATATTGGTTGTATATTGATGAGAAGAAGCTTGGAAGTTCTTAGGAAGTTTCATTAGATGATTCTCGGAGGACGATTTAACCAGTTATCGCATGTTTCTTCTCCATTATTGAGTAAACCAGGGGAGTACTAGTTTCTTTTCCTTGTTTTCTTTTCCCTTTATCTGTTTTAACGGGTACTTCTAGAGAACATTGGGGACAATGTTCAACTTAAGTGTAGGGGGAAAATAAGCCTTAGAAACTATTCTTTCATTTGCCATTTGCTTTGTCCTTAAAAAGATGGGTAATATATCGAAACATAGCATAAAAGGGTGATTTTTACCAAAATTTAAATTTTTTTATGACACACACCAACGAAAACCGAGTATTACTAGCGTCCCATGGATAGGAATTTATATGACTAGCACAAAAACCCTTAAAATTCCACCCCCACAATGTGAGGTTCGCCCTTAGATATTATACCTTTAGCTTGTTCGAGTTAAGGAGTGAGCAATCATGTGTGTCTATTCCGTCGTTACGGATGTGTATGCGTGGTTTTGTCGCCTTTTTTGGAACATTGGTATCAGTTATTTTAGGATTCTCGTGTGTACCGTTAGCATATTAAAATTCTAAAAACTTTATTTTGTGATTGTCATCCCGACGACCGCCCTTGTAAGTATTAGGATTTGCTTGATAAGAGGCATTAGGATTAACCCATGTTTTAAACATGTAATTGTTCATGTATGGTCAACACCGATCATTATATACAATCCCACACCCTTGCATGCACTACCTTTAGTGCAGGTATACACTTGTACAACCATCAGAGCCTATCCTTTTTTAAGGTTTCTCTTATTTTTGGTTAAATCCAAGTCTATTAATGAAGAGCATTGTCACCCTTAAACCAATCGTTACACCCAAAGCTTAGCCCTACCTTATATGTGTACTCGATTTAGTAATTATTGTGATTAACACAATTAAGTTATTTGAGTCACGGTTGCTAAAGGTCCTTATTCCTTGTAAATACAGTTTTGGGACGATTGGGATTCATGGTAGTATTTATTTCGCGGAAGAATGATAGGGGAAGAAAAGTTAAGTCAATACCCCCATATGTTTGTCAAATGATCTCCATGTTATTTTGATCCACCTCAAAATGGGTCATTAGTTAGATTGTAAATATCGGTGCTTGTAAATAGCTTAAGGTGTGTTGAGTTTGTGGAGTTGTGTAAGTTTGTAGTTCTTTGTTACAAGTGTCTTGGATTATGC
The DNA here is from genome assembly GCA_026074375.1 of Tanacetum coccineum. Lineage (NCBI taxonomy): Eukaryota > Viridiplantae > Streptophyta > Magnoliopsida > Asterales > Asteraceae > Tanacetum > Tanacetum coccineum. The sequence goes on along the minus strand of BQNB010047080.1, from coordinate 13,565 downwards.
AACCAACCAAAGTGTATTCGTTGTAAGTAATTAGAATCCCCCACCTTCTACCCCTTCCACCCCAAAATTCAACTAAATGAATCCCCATTCTGTTTCTGTTTTCCATTAATGTTTTTTACACCTAACCCTAATAACACCCTTTATAAATACCTCTTAGATAGTAATGATATACTTGCACTTAGCGGTGGACGTTGATCCTTTACCAAGCATTGGTAATTTTATATGCTATGACAGGTTAAAGTGTGTGTTTTCGTTTCCTTCCATATGTTATAATTCATTATACACCCGAGTGAAGAGAGAATACCCAAACTCTTTTGTGAGGTGCTAGTTATTATACTTTCTCTGCTTTATTTTTTAATTTCCTAATTCCTTCATCGTGCTTTTAATTACGAGGGTCTTCTATAAGGCTGTGTATGTAGAATATGTTTAAGAGTATGTTAAATGACCCTCCTTAGTTGTATTGCTAGGTAGAAAAGCCCATTTGCTTGAGGACAAACAAATCCCAAGTGTAGGGGTATTTGATGAGGTGTCATTTTATACACTTTTTTAGGGTCGTTTAACCCCCTAAATCATGCATTTATGCCCAAAATAGGTACTTAATCGTTCCTTTTCAGGTATTTCTCATTTGGAAGGCATTTGGAAGAATTACACGTGACTTGGGCTCATTTGGAGAAGAAACGGACAAGACTATGGACCTACACCAACATTGATCAAGAATTTCTCTACAGTGGCTGGAGACGACGTCACAGAAATAGCGTGACACCGTCACCAAGAAGATCAAGACGGCGTCACATGATTCTACGACGGCGTCAGAGCATACGACCCAGCACATTATCTAGAATATTCACTTTCATGACGGCGTCACGATTACAACGCGACGCCATCACAGCGTTTTTCCTATATATACAAACCCGAATTTAAGGTTTTGAGTGTGTAACTTTAGAATAATAAGAGGGTACGAATCCTAGTTCGTTTAGCAGCTGTAGGAGATGATTTTAGGGCCTAAAAACCCTATTGTACCTCTTCCAATTTATGTTTTAATCAAGTAAGGTTTACTTAATCATTTAATATGTCTATGTGTTGTTTGATTTATTTTTCTTTCTTTATCTTTAACATGCTTGGCTAAACCTCCTATTGTGTTTATTTATGATTGTATGAAACCTATAATATAGATCTTAGAGGTGTTGCTTCTTGTTATGGATGTGCACGTTAGGTCTTAGAAAACCACCTTTTATCTGCATCGCTGTTGATATGTCTAAGGAAACGTGATTGTGTAGAAAGGATATCATCGGGTAATAGTCTTCATACTACCTTGCCCCTTAATATGGTTGATCCACTCTTAATATATTTCACATGCACTTAGTGTACTATTAGGGGCCGTGTAATAGTCTTCATACTACCTTACATCGTGCGTTGCTCTAGCGGCATAATATGTAGCTGTGGGTTCGTGTAATGCGTTCATGCTTTAGGGAAAAAGTTTACACAGAGATCATCACGAGTGTGACAAGGAAAACAACGCTAGGTGAAAGCAATTAGGGCAGTCAATACTGATTAAATAAACATAGTCTTTTATCTTATTGTTATCACCAGTAGCTTAGTTAATATTTAGTTTAAACATCTAAAACCAAACCTCTCTCCAATTATATGATTTATTTGCTTTCCATAAAATATAAAAATACAAAAATAATCTTCTCTCAACCCTTAGAATTCTGTACGCTAGGACCGTGATCAAGCCAATCCATTCACCTATTCTCGAGGTGAACGATAAACAACCAGAGTCTTCCCTATTCTAAACTACAACGATAGGGCAATGCCTAAGAGTTGTAAACTTCTCGTGTAGAACTCCTACGACGATCGCAAATCACTAACCGAACTACTGACCCTGACGCTATGATCCCAGGTGAAACACTTACCCTGTATCTAGAAGCCTCTTAGGAAGCCATCGGTTCAGTACTGCTGGCAGAAAGAAACAGCGTTCAAAAGCGAATATACTTCTTCAACAATGTCCTATAAGAGGCACAAGTCAACTACCCTCCACTCGTGAATGTAACTCCCCAGTTATTATGGTTTTTGTTAACTTGATATTATATTACTTATAGAATATAAGAAAAGTCTTTTCTTTAAGTTTTATATGAAATAAGGATCATTTATGGAAAATAGTTAATGAAAAGGACTAACAGTACGAAAGACTTAACGACAGAGACTAACGGTGTAAAATACTCATTATGGGCAAAAAATTTACACTTTACCCTTAGGCTTAGATAAGCCTTATAATCCAAGGATTTAACCTTAAACATGCACGTGTATGTATGTTTTTGATACATGTTTCTTCATAGAGACTCTAGGAGGGAAATTATCTTATCATTCCATTACGAGAATTCTTCACATGATCATGTCAAGGAAAATATCAAAAACATGTTTAGATGATTTGGTGTGCTCTTCCAAGTCTTATTATCTTTCCCCAATCAAGGTAAGTAAGTGTATATGTCATAATTCAAGTAATGTTGAAATTAAGGGTTTATGCAAATTAAGGTTTTTTGCTTAATTGGGGTTTTATGGAAACCTAGTTTAAATTGGTGAATTAATATAAATTTGATGTTATGATTTTTGTTATGATAGAATCATGTTAAAAATTAAGTAATTGAATCATGGTTAAAAGATTGGCAAGAGATCATGTATTTGTTAGAAGTCATGAATGTTTAAGATTAATAAAGGGGTGTTTGGCTAGAGCTTAATTTAGCACCTAAATAAGCAAATTTGGCTTAAGGCCTGAAGAATAATCATTTAGACATGTTAAATAAGCTGAGATATAAGTTTGGTAAATATTGGAATTGCTTATTATGAGTTTTGGGTCGTTTTGGTAATGACCCAAATTAGGACAGCATAGTGTGCAAAAATTTGTACCAACTTTGGAAAATCATAGAAAAGTAACCGTAGCTTCGTTGGGGCGTGCCTTACATATTCGGAAAGGTAAATGAGTCTACTTTCCAACAAAATTATTTCCAGGTCTTGAATACATGTTTAAATGAGTCGAAAATAGGGAAGTGCAGCAGACTGCAGAAATTCTGCACAAAAAAGGATTTTTGTAAAAAGTGTTTAAGTATGAAATAAGACCTTTTATGGTTAAGTTAAGTTGTATAAACCCATTATATGTTAGCTACATGAATTATCAAGTTCTCATTGTATTAGTATGATTATATTATGATTAGGTGCTCACGGAAAGCTTACGGAAATCTAATCAAGTACAAAGGTGAGTAACGGATTTGTTTCTGTTAATAGAATAGACATGATGTATAATGTTGTATAGCTTCGGATATAGCCAAAGGTTATCATGTTTATAGACTCAAAAATATCCGAATATTGTTTCTCATGTCTTGATTCGGGTTTAGTCAAAAGTAAGTTAAGTATAGGATACTCGCAAGGGGTATCATAGTCATGTTTAGGATGGTCACAAGGAGCATTGTTATCATGTTTAGGGTACTCATAAGGAGTATCGCATCATGTTTAGGGTACTCACTAGGAGTATCACATCATTTTTAGGGTGATCACGAGGAGCATCGCATCATGTTTAGGATGTTCACAAGGAACATCGTTATTAAGAATAAGGTGCTCACAAGTAGCATCGAAGACAAGTTTAGGGTGCCCAAGAAATGCACCAATAATCATATAGCGTGCCCAATAAGTGCACGATACAGAATTCCTATATAAGCATTCTAAGTGGATGACCCGGGCTTGTATAGTAGCATCCTAAGTGGATGACCTAAGCATCCTAAGTAGATGACCATAGCATCCTAAGTGGATGACCTAAGCATCTTAATTGGATGACCTATACTTTAATTGGTACTTACGTCCTTTGTGGATGACCCAAGTAAAGAAGCACGATGTTAGAATAGCGCCCCAAGAAGAGTACTCGTCGGCTAGGGAATTTATTATGTAGAATAGAATGATCGAGTATCGTCTGGTCATATCATATGTTCAGAAATTATACAAGTACAAGATGACTATATGTCGTAACTAATATAGAACTATTCATTTATAGAACTGATCTTGCTTGAATTCAAATAACTTCCACTTTTATAGATCATTTATCCCATGCTAAATAACACATTTAGGTATGGAATATTGCAGAATAGTTACTTAAATTATTTGTATTTGAGAATTGCTTAGGGTAGTTAGTAACTAGGGAGTACTTGTCGAAGCTTAGCAAAAGGCACGCATTTCTAGAGCTTAAACAAAAATAAGGATGCTTTATGCGGATGCTTTAATTGTGACAGAATTAATGTGTCTAAGTCTTAGGATGAAGTCCCGCCTAAGTCTAAGAATGATATGCCTCTTCGAGATAAGTAATCATTGCACTGAATAAACAAACCAACTTCTAATCGGATTAATGATGGCTAATACAGTTTTCTATCATAAGGCTCGACCGCTCTTTTATCTTTTGTTAATTTGCTTGCGTGGGTTAAAGTGTCTTGAATTGATTGTAGTCACCAACTAAACCCATGCCAGTCTCTCAGGCTGAAACCCCCCTTTTACCTGTTAGAATTAGGATTAGAACTAACATAGGATTAGCATAGGTTTGACTTAGATTAGAATTAACTTAGATTAGATAACCAAAATATAAATAAATTGAGAGATTTAACCTTGCTTCAAGTGTTCGACACCCTACTTACCACGAATCTACCACTGACCGGGTACACTGCCCGTTAAAGTGTTGTTTTTTGTTAAGTTGGCAAAATATAAATTTAAAACTTGAATCATAAAAATATACACCACACAACGACACATCAATGTTTATCAGTTTATACTTGTTTACGTGCTTTTGTATGCGACCTATCATTCAACTGGATCTAGTGATACGGACCAAGTAATCTAGATGCCGGGATGGCTCTCCATATAGTGATTTATACATCTAGACCAATAGGATCACGAATAATAACCTATCTTTGCCTTTAGATTGTAAGCTTAGTTGGAGTGGCAGGTGACCATTGGGATCAACGAGTACGTTCTCAGTTAATTGGTAAAGACTTGGTTAGTAGACTACTAGTGTATGAATTGCCTTAAACAGTGAGTGGGTAAAGTCTCTATGAGCTAGGGTTTAACAAGATCATCATTGCTTTAATCCCTAAGATAGATTTTAATCATCAAATAAGGATGCTTTATGCGGATACGTTTAATTGTGACAGAATTCTTCGTATCTAGGTCTTAGGAAGAAGTACCGCCTAAGTCTTAAGAATGATATGCCGCCTCGAGATAAGTAATCATTGCACTAAATAAACAAACCAACGTTCTAATTGGATTAATAATGGTTAATACAGTTTTCTTATATTTGGCTAGACCACTCTTTTATCTTTTGTTAATTTGCTTGCGTGTGTTTTAGTGTCTTAAGTTGATTTTAGTCACCACAAAACCCGTGCCAGTCTCTCAGGCTGAAAACCCCCTTATCCGTTAGATTTAGGATTAACATAGGTTTAGCATAGGTTTAACATAGAATAGAATTAACTTAGTTTAGATAACCAAAATATTAATAAATTGAAAGATTGTTTCTCGCTCTTAGTGATCGACACCCTACTTACCACGAAACTCCCATCTGACCGGGTACACTGCCCGTTAAAGTGTTGTTTTTGGTAAAGTCGGCAAAATATAAATTTAAAACTTGAAACATAAATTACAACCACACAACGACACATCAAGTTTTTGGCGCCGTTGCCGGGGAGTGAAAATTTAATCTTGATTTTTATTTATTATTTTGGTTTTTAACATTAGATTAGTCTAACCCTTAGGATTAGTGTAGTTTAGAATAGTTCATATTCTTGTTTGTTTGTTTATTTGTTTGTGTAATACGGCGTATTCAATTCACTCAATACGACGTATAAGTTATTTGACGATTCTCTTTCCTAGCAAGTTTATTACAGGATGGAAAACCCGAACATTACTATGAAAGAATACATTAGGCTTGAAGAAGAAAAAGCTCGTCGGCATGGTAAGGTGTATAACTAGGAAACTCCAAAGTATGATAAGATATGGTATGATGAAGACGTTCACGACCTCAGATCCGTTGAAACCGAATTCTCAGCTATAGTCTTTAATGACGAGTTATCATCTAAAAAAACACTCTCTTGTGAACCCACGGTAAGTTCGCTTAACAACAATGAAATTGACTTTAAAATATCGTTTGACGAATCCGACGATGAAGATTACACGGTAATTTTTGACAACAACTCATTTTCTTATAAAATAATTTCTATTAATAATTTGAAAACGGAATTGGAAAATGATAATGAAAAAGTCGATATGCCTTCGTTTCCATCACCTAAACCAACGGTCAGTTGTTTTGATGATTTAGACTTCTTTAAAGATTTTGAGAATGAATTTCCACCCATTGTTTACCATGATGCTCTAACGTCTAAATCAGGTTTTTTAACTGAACCCACTTTAAGCCCTCAACATATCGATGAATTTGATTTGAAAGATGAAACATCATTGTCCGAATATGATGAAGTGGAACAAAACGTTTTGTACTTTAATGATCTATTTCCTTTCAACATAATCTATCCTGGTGATCTAAAGTCGGATAAGGACAATAATGATAATAAAATCGATATAGTACAGCCTTTGGGGGGTAATGAGAATACATAAGGGTTAAAGAGATTTCTAAAAGCACGTCACGATAAAATCAAAAAAAATTCATTATGGAAAGTTTTATCATGGAATTAGATGTTAATATCTTGGCTTGGAATTATCTTAACAACGGGATGCTACTAAATCTTATTAAGAATTTATATGTGTCATTTGGCATCCCGTTTGACTCTAAACGATATTATAAGGATGATGTTTACACAAGAATATTGCGGAGGCCAAGGTACGTTTTCTTTACTTTGTTTGAATTAGGAAAATTGGTCTCCAAGAACGAATATGACGTATTAGGTGAACACCTATATGGCGTATCCACTGTTTTTAACTTAAGTTGACCAAGTCAACAAACTTGCCCAATACGGCATATTGGACAAAAACCAATACGGCGTATCAAGTTTGGGTATAAAAGCCCAACTGATACGCCGAATTGAGCTTTTTACACACACTACTACTCTCAAACACGTTTTTACCGCAATCAAAATCTTGGAAATCATTTTTTCTCATAATCGTTCTCATCTCTGTTATAGTTATACGGTAATGTGTTCTTCCCTTTTCCCTTTGTTTTTATTTTTGAATTGAATTAGAATTAGGGTTAGGGCTAGGGTTTTGATTTCGGTTTTGAGAGATCAAATAAACCTAGGCTAGTTTGGATCCCTTTTCCCCTGCATATGACTATAGTTTTTGAGAATTAGGGTCAAATGGGTATAGATGAAAATCCCCTTTTTGTTTTTAAACTGCAGAGCAATACGGCGTATCCACTCAACTGGATACGACGTATTGACTCAATTCACCCTATTTTAAAAACATCAATACGACGTATTCATCAAATTGAATACGGCGTATTGATCAGCTAAAGATCCTACATTTTGAATCTCATACGCCATATTGACTTATACCTATACGGCGTATTGACTACAGATCTCCATACGGCGTATCATATCTGAATACGCCGTATCTGCTCTCAGAATAGAAAGGTTAAATTTTGTAATCCGTGTACTTATCTCGTTGATTTTGCAGATATGGCTCTTCTACCTAGGGATCAGAGGCATCAGTATCTCAGGTTTGAGGGATTACAGTACACTGATGCTGATATCGCAGCTTTTGAGTCAAGGTTTGGTAAGTGATGTGTCGTTATGTGGTGTATATTTTTATGATTCAAGTTTTAAATTTATATTTTGCCGACTAAACCAAAAATAACACTTTAACGGGCAGTGTACCCGATCGGTGGTAGTTTCGTGGTAAGTAGGGTGTCGAACACTTGAAGCGATGTTAAATCTATCAAAATTTATTAATATCTTGGTTGTCTAATCTATGTTAATTCTATTCTATTCTAAACCTATGTCAGTCCTAATCCTAATTCTAACGGGTAAAAGGGGGTTTTCAGCCTGAGAGACTGGCACGGTTTGGTTGGTGACTATAATCAATTCAAGACGCTTTAACCCACTCAAGCAAATTAACAAAAGATAAAAGAGCGGTCGAGCCAAATATAATAAAACTGTATTAACCATTATTAATCTGTTTAGAACGTTGGTTTATTTATTAAGTGCAATGATTTCTTCTCTCGAGGTGGCATATCATTCTTAAGAATTAGGCGTTACATCATCCTAAGACCTAGACGCATTAATTCTGTCATAATTAAAGCATCCGCATAAAGCATCCTTATTTGCTGATTATAATCTATCTTAGGGATTAAAGCAATGGTGATCTTGTTAAACCCTAGCTCATAGAGACTTTACCCACTTACTGCTTAACAGCAATTTATACACTAGTAGTCCACTTGTCTAACTATCCAATGGAATCAGAACGTTATTTGTTAAATTATCTAGGTTCACCTGCTAGTTAACTTGTTCACTAAACCAAAGGCAATATCTGATTAACTAGTTAATCCAGAAGCGACCTAGCACGATTAAAGAAAGACAATAATTTGTGAACTTATGATTCTAGATGTATAAATCACTTATATGGAGAGCTATCCCTAACTCTATATTACTTGGTCCGTATCACTAGATCCAGTTGAATGATATGTCGTATACAAAAGCACGTAAACAAGTATAAATTGATAAACATAAACAAGCATTCAACGATAAATCAAGAAATAAAGATAAACAATACCTAACATTCAGATCTTCCTAATAATGGCTAATACCTGAAGGTATTAGCCTTCAAACATCATAATAAATACAAAAGCAATTATTTAGCCAAGGTAAACTAACCGAGTTAACGAATGAGATTCAAAAACTGAAAGAATACTAAAGTATATGGAATTACACGTTGCTCCTATGAATTGATAGCGTTTGCTTGACCTCCCCGGGGGGCCCACACACCACACTTTGGGGGAAACCCCTCCCTTTTTTCTCTCCACTGAAATTTGACTTTTATGGTTTAGGTATCGAGAATACGATTTAGCACACTTAAAACACGTTTTTGAGTTTTCTATTTATACTGTCTGGAAGTCGGTTTGATACGGCGTATCCAATGGGTTGGATACGGCGTATTGTGGGTTTCTTAGAGTAGGGACCACGCTTGATATCTTCCAGAATCTTCATATAATATATCTTCAATACGGCGTATTGGGGGTTTCTGGATATGGCGTATTGAGCTTGTTTCCTTCGTGGTCTTTGGTGAGTGCAGGCACGGATACGTCGTATCTTCCTTGATGGATACGGCGTATTGGTAGTCAGAATCATTAATCTTTAAAATATCTCCGTTTAAGCTCCAGAATGCGCGCATTTTGCTAATATTTACCAAGTACTCCATAATTACTGCAATTCTCAAATATAAATGATTAAGTAACAATTCTTTGCAATAACTATACAAAATAGGTTAATAACATGGGATAAATGATGCTATAAAATAGACGTTATTTGATGTCATCAAATATCCCCCCACTTAAATCCTACTTATCTCCAAGTAGCCTTTAGAAGTTTATAAAAATGTATCCCTAAGGATATTTTCTGTTAAAGCATTTATTTGATCTATTACAAGTACACAACCAAACACCTCACGAAATAGGAAAATGAAAACACTCAAATCACTCAACTAATCTATGTGGTAACATGTAACTAATTCGCTCAATTGCTTGGTCGTAACGAGTATTCTATCATAAGTTTGGCAAGGATACATGGTATGTGTTTAAATACACATACCTTTGACCACTAAAAACGTGCTTGAATGCCAAAAACATTCCAAAAATACATTGTATTTGTATGTTTTCATTTATATTGTATAGGAAACGGATATCTAAGAAAAGGACAAAATCGAAGCCAAAACGACAAAACCGAGCACGAGAACGAAGGAGCGTGAAAAAAGTCAAAAAGTCAAAGTCAAAAAGTCAACCCCGACAAAGTCAAAGCCGATGCCGAGAAATGAAGAAATACTTAATGGGCCCACCTGTACCCATCTAATGGGCCGGGTCAGCCCATTAACGTATTATATGAAGACTATTACAACTAAAAAGCCCAAACTCCCTTTTTCTATATTGCGTGGCCCAAACTGCCTAAGGCCCAAAACCAAAACCTAAACAACCCTAACTGTCGTTAAGCCCATTATACATTTAACCCTTAACGCTATTAGTCCAAAGGACTGTGAGTGCAATATCAAAACACAACTTTAGGGGCTTAATTTGCCAACCCCTTTACAACTTTACACCACAAGGACTTTCGGTGCAATACTCACATACAACTTAAGGGACCATTGTCGCCAAAACCTAAACCCTTACCCTGTTTATCACTAAAGCAGGGATAAAGTCAAAATACAAAAAATGGCGCCAAATTTCCCTGTTCATGCTCCTTCAACCTCTGGCCCCTCTGCAACTAAACAACAAAAACATCCCTTCCCACCTTAACCCCACACATCACATGGCTCATTGCCACCTTGGCAATCCCCAATTACGCCATTGGACAATGAAAACGACAAAGTGATCAATGGTTTGGATCAAAGACCTTGGGCTCTACTCAAATTGGAAGGCTAAGATTGACTCTGGAATCTCCTCACACAACAAACGCACTCTTATTTCCTCTCACAAAGAAAGCACAATAGGAAGAAGAAAAGGATTGAAGAAGTCCAAGACCTAAGTCATTTTTGTATAAATAGGACCCCCATTGTAGCCATTGAGGCATCTAGTTTTAATTTCAGTCATTTACTTAATGTTTTTTAATCATTGTCTTTTAAATTTCCAAGTCTTGTAATTTCTTTTTAAGTTAATGAAAATTTGAGAATTTTATGTTTTAAAATCTGTCTTTAAGCACTTATTGTCTTCAAGTCTTGATTAAGTTACTAAGAACCCTTGTTTTGAACTCTTATAAGTTGTTTTTATTAAGTACATTAAACTGATTAAGTAGCTAAGAAAATTCACAAAAAGAATCCACCCCTAAATTACCACAGCTAATTTTGGATGATAAGCCAAAAAGGGATGGGCTTATGGACAATACTAGCTTGTCTTTTGACAAGCTAGAGCTTGTAGAATGGCTCTAAGAGCATTGTCTACCCTGTTTGGGCAAGGGCTTTTGTAAATTTTCCATTTTTCCATTTTCTTGCATTTTACTGTTTAATTGCTTATTGTGCTTATCTCTTGCTTATATCTGCTTATTTTAGCTTGTTTATGATGTTAGGTGCTTATTTTACTTAGGTTGTAGTCTTAGAATCTTTTGTGTAAGTTTTTATTGAAATCTGTCCATTTTAGCTTTTGAATTGCATAATTTGTTCTAACTTATTTGAGTGCTTAATAGTTGTTAAAATTGGCTTAAAATTGTCTTATTAACTTATTGAGTATCTAGTCTTTTCAATTTGTGGATTAAATTAGCATTAATCAAGTAAAAAGTTGTCAAAACAATTTTAAAGGGGTGTTTGGTACAAGGGTGAAAGTGGGTCAATTTTGGTTTAAAATCCAGTGGGTCACTTGGCCAACTTTAACAGTTCTTTTTAATAGCTCTTAATCTGTTTTTCAGGATTGTTAAGTCTTTATGGCTGTTTTTGAGTTTTCTGTAATAGGTGTTCAAAACTATTGGGTCAAAATCAGTGTTTCATAGCTTTTTGATTAAGTCTTGTTTAACAGTTTTTAAAACCTGTTTTAGTGTTGTTAGTGACGTCAAAATGCAGTAGTATGAAAGCCTTTTAGTTTACTTGTGATTTATCAAAATCTCTCACAAAATTGCTAAGTTTTCGAAACCCTTGCCCTGCAATAAGGCATTTTAGCCTATTTCATTTTGCTTTTTCAATGATTATTTATTGATCAATTTGCTTAATTTTTGATTATTGGGTTCTAAAATTAATCTTTTTGTGCTTTTTATCTTTTTACAATTGCTTATTGGTACTTTTTAAAATTGCCTTGGTCTTGTAGCTAAATTATTGAGTTTTAAAATTTGGCAAAAACCCAGTTTGCACAATCAGCATACATTAGTGCAAACAATTATTTTTATCAGCACTTTTCTTGGCTTATCCTTTGTTTCAAACTCTATTATTAATGCTAATTAATGAACCCATAAGCTTATTTTAAGTTGGTAGTAACCTATTTGGCCAATAAGGATGGCCATCAGGGAGCTTATTTTTTAAGGCTCCAAAGTAACCCACCGCCGTGCTGGTAGTCTGTTGTTTTTTTTTTGCCCCATTCTTAATTGTTTTTTTAGTTTTCCTCCCTCCCCTGCCTGTTTTAGTGGCATAATTTTGTCTAATTTGCTTATTAGTTATAGTCCAACTATCTATTTTGCTTATCTTTGATTTCCCCTACTTATATTTAGCTTAAAAATGCCAATCTATTTTGCCAATCTGTTTAGCTATTTGGCCCTTAGTTTAAAATATCCATTCTGTCTGCCTTTACTTGCTTATTTTAAGTTTTTGCAAGAAGTCATTTTTTTAAGTGTGCTTATTTTGTCTATTTTACAAGTTTTTAAAAAAAAAGATTTACCAAAAAGGGAGGCCAAGGATTCGAACCCTGGACCTCCCTTTTAACACATACAAGTCTCGCCTCAAACACACACTAACCACGGTGCCAGACCAGGACCATCTGCTATAACTTGCAACAACAATAGTTTTACCCTTTTCTTGGCCCAATAAGCCCATAAGCACTTCGTGGCTTATTTGGGCTTATTCTGAGTTTTCTGGTTAAGCTTAGGGTTTCATTTCATTTTTCTTGTCTTCTTTACATCATTTAGGACTTTTGTGAAAAAATTTAGATTTTTCCATCTTTATTTGTTACTTTTTATTATTTTTTGTAAGTTTAAAATTTAGAAAGTCTTTTAAAAATAGAAAATTAATTTAGAAAAATACAAAAAAATAGGTTTTAGATTTAGAATAAATATTTTTAGGTTTACAAGCTTTAAAATTATTTTTATCACTTTAGATTTTAATTTTCATTTTTAGCTTTTTTAAATTAAATCTAGAAATTAGTTTTTAATTATAAAAAGTAGTGAAAATATGTTTCTTAGTTTTTATCACATTTTAGACTTTCCTAAAGTAGAAAATCATTTTTTGGAATTTTTAGGGATTAATTTGTTATTTTCTAGAATTTTAAATATATTAAATGGGTTTTTAATTCATATAAAATTATAAAAAAAGTCAAAAAAATATAAATCTTTTTTAGAAAAAATTATTTTGTCATTTTAGAGGTTTACATGCAAAAATTTCTTGTGTGAGGTTTTATTTTGACTTAGTTGATATTTAGACGCGTTTTTAAGATTCCCGTTTTACGTTTTTAGTTTAAATTTGTGTTGCCTTAATTGTTTTTAGTGTAGATTGTATTTGTAACATCCGGCAATTTTTGGAATTTTAAATGACTATTTTAAACTTTGACTTTTCAGGTCCGACTTGACTTTTTGACTTTTAACCTTTTATTGTCTTATAAAAACAGTTACCGCGTAACCGGTAAAATTTTCGGAACATATTTTAAATAATAAATCATATTTATTATTTCATACCTCATGTACAAATTTATTTTA
>BQNB010047079.1:0-43345 GCA_026074375.1 Tanacetum coccineum | reverse complement strand
CTATTACCAGGCTACATTGTTGACTTCGATCCGGAAGAGGATAAGGAGGACCCTGAGGAGGATCCTGCTGACCATCTTACTGACGGATGAGACAATTATGATAATGAGTCATCTGATGATGACAACGATTATGATGATGTTAAGAAGGATGAGGAGGACAAGGAGGAGGAGGAGCACCTAGCTTCAGCTGACCCTTCTGATGTACCTACAGATGATCTTGTCCCCTCAAGCTGAGAATACAGAGGCATTTAAGACTGATGAGTCTACTTCTACATCACCCACCTCTCCACACCATATCATCTTGTCTTTTGAGACCAAATCCCATGCAGTACGAATATCTATTTAATACCATACTCCACGATCATCATCTACTAAGGCATGCATTACCGAGTTTGCTGCTATACTACCTTCATCATTACCACCACCAAAGAATGTTTAGTCACTTAAAGATAACATAAGAGTCTAGCATCTAGAATCTTGAGAGGCACCCTGGCCATGGACAAATAGATTGTCCAATGTAGCCATGTTTTGTATTATATCCACTAAACTTGAGTAATACTAAACTCGTTGGAATGTTAATAAAAATCTTGTACACTTTTACTCATGTAAACGATGTAATAAGTATAAACCAAACGTTGTTGGTTATGATCCTGCTACGTAATGATGGGGATATTTTACTGACCATGGTTGCCGTTATCTTATATCATCTGCATAACGTAGTCTCACCTTCATTATATGTTGGGGATGCGATGGAGTGGCATGATTTCCCGTGGATGAAACTTCCAATATACATTTTGTTCCCTTGATTTTCCCCAGAATGATACAATTGTTAACATGGGAGAGTTTTGAGAAAATTGAGGCGTTGTAGACCCATCGAGTGGCATATACTATCGAGGCTATTGCCTATGAATGTGGGAATCAAGGGCCAGCAGAGTGATTGCCCAGAGCGAAATAACCAAAAACCAAATGAAAACAAAAACTAGAGGTGTTTGGAGCAACGTAGGAGCCGGTGCATGCCTTAAGAGAAGGGAAACCGATCAGACCATAAATAACATTAAAGATAAGGATCAAAGCTAAAAGAAGAAATTGTCCTCGCTTTGCCTAAAAATCCTAAAGTTGAAACTATCTTAGACCATTAATCTCCCTTAGGAGTTCTCAGTTGTATTTCCTTAAATTTTCAGTTGTACGATGATTTCAAATTATCTATCAAATTATCGTATATGTAGAATATTCAATCAATATTAACTATAGGATCCTTATTTACTCTTACAAACTACTCTCCCCGAATATCATGAAATTATAACTCTATTTTGACAAAAAGAGCAATGCATCGTAGTCCTCAATATACATGGCCTGATCAACTATGTAATAATTCCAGAAGGTACCTATGCCGGTGCTGGAGAGTAGTCACCTAAAAACCTCTTGTTAAGGAAACAATTTTCTACGATTTAAAAAAAAAAAACAAAAATATCAATGTTTTGTGTGTGTATCATAGAACGCGTTTTACTTTTGGAAATCAAATTAGTAACCATATCAACTAAGCAGACCTTCACTCCGTCTTACTATAAAGTTGGCATCATCTTATACCAAATCCTAAGCCGAGAAGCCAAGACACATTACTAGTCGCCCTATGACAATTTCGCTATCGAATTTGCTCGCCATTAGAGAATTTACTAAATCACCCATTCAACATAAACTTAATGCCTGTAGAACTTGGTAGTTTCGATGCTATAATCGGTATGGATTGGTTGGCGAAGTACCAAAAATCGGTCATGTGTGTGCCGAGAAGATTGTTCGCATCCCCTGGAGAAATGAAACCTTAATCATACACAGTGACGGAAGTAACCAGGGAAATGTGACACGATTAAACATCATTTCGTGCACTAAAACGCAGAAGTACATGGAAAAAGGATTTCCTATCTTTTTGGCACATGTCACTGCAAAGGAGGTTGAAGACAAGTCGGAGAAGAAGCGACTAGAGGACGTGCCAATAGTTCGAGACTTTCCTGAAGTATTTCCTGAGGACTTTCCGGGTCTTCCTCCGACTCGACAAGTGGAATTTCAAATTGATTTGGTACCTGGTGCTGCACCTGTAGCACGGGCACCTTATCGATTGGCGCCTTCTGAAATGAAAGAGTTGTCAGAACAACTGAAGGAGCTGTCCGACAAAGGCTTTATAAGACCCAGTTCCTCACCCTAGGGAGCTCCGGTCTTGTTTGTCAAGAAGAAGGACGGATCATTCCGGATGTGTATTGATTATCAGGAATTGAACAAGCTGACGGTAAAGAACCGTTATCCACTCCCAAGGATTGATGATCTATTTGATCAGCTTCAAGGATCGAGTGTCTACTCGAAGATCGACCTAAGGTCAGGTTATCACCAACTGAGGGTTCAAGAAGAAGACTTTCCGAAGACTGCTTTCCAGGACATCGTTAAACGGCCATTATGAAATTTCAAGTTATGACCATTTGGGTTTGAAAAACGCACCTGTCGTATTCATGGACCTTGATGAATCAGGTGGTACAAACATATCTGATAAATTCGTAAATGTCATCATTGACGATATTCTGATAGATTCGAAGAACAAGCTAG
Source organism: Tanacetum coccineum (assembly GCA_026074375.1). Taxonomy (NCBI): domain Eukaryota; kingdom Viridiplantae; phylum Streptophyta; class Magnoliopsida; order Asterales; family Asteraceae; genus Tanacetum; species Tanacetum coccineum. The sequence goes on along the minus strand of BQNB010047079.1, from coordinate 40,753 downwards.
CACACGAAGAGCACCTTAAGCAAATCTTAGAATTGCCTTAAGAAAGAGGAGTTTTGTATGCCAAATTTATCCAAGTGTGAATTTTGGATTCCCAAAAGTATAGTTCCTATTCCTCGGTCAAGTGATGATAGTGAAAGGCATTCACGTGGATCCCAGCCAAGATCGAATCCATTATAGATTAGGCATCCCTAGATTCCAACCAACGGAAGATTTCGTCAATTTTTAGGTCTTTTAGCTGGGTTATTAACTAAGATCCATAGAAGGGTTTTCAAACATCGCGCAAAACCAATGACCAAGCTTACTCAAAAGAAGTCCATGTTTTGTTTGGGGCGATAAACAAGAAGCAGACTTTCAACAATTGAAGCAGAAGTTTGTGCAGTGCACCAAGCCTAAACCTTACCTGAGGGAAGCGAAGATTTCATCGCATACTGCGATGCTTCAAAGAAGGGTTTGGGCGCTGTGTTGATGCAAAGAGAAAAGGTGATTTCTTATGCATCACGCCAGTTGAAAATTCATGAGAAGAACTATACGACTCATGATTTGGAACTTGGAGCAGTAGTGTTCGCTCTCAAGATTTAGAGGCACTATCTGTACAGAACCAAGTGTACAGTGTTCACTGATCATAAGAGCTTACAACACATTCTTGATCAGAAGGAACTGAACATGAGACAATGCTGATGGTTAGAGCTGCTCAGTGATTACAATTGCGATATTCGTTATCACCCGGGGAAAGCAAATGTCGTTGCTGATGCTTTGAGTAGGAAAGAACGAGAACCACCATTAAGAGTTCGAGCCTTAGTCATGACTATTGGTTTGGATCTTCCCAAACAAATCTTGAATGCTCAGACTCAACCACGGAAACCAAAGAACATCAGGAATGAAGATGTTGGAGGAATGTTGGTTGAAAATGCTAAAAATCCAGAGGAGATTAGGACGGAAAAGTTGGAACCCCGTGCGGATGGAACCCTATGCCTTAATGGCAGGAGTTGGTTACCTTGTTATGGCGATTTGCGGACTGTGATTATGTACGAGTCCCACAAGTCAAAATACTACTATTAACCTGGGTTCTGACAAGATGTTCCGGCCCGGCGCATTGGGGGGGGGGGGGGGGGGGGGGGGGGTTACAATATAAGAAAACTATATTGGTGGCCCAATATGAAGGCCGACATCGCCACCTATGTTAGCAAGTGTTTGACCTGTGCTAAGGTCAAGGCTGCACAACAAAGGCCATCAAGTTTGTTGATGCAACCCGAGATACCTTAATGGAAGTGGGACAATATCATCATGAATTTTTTCATAAAGCTTCCTAAGTCGTCACAAGGTTGCGATACTATTTGGATGATTATTGACCGACTTACTAAGTCTGTTATCTTTGTACAAATGAGGGAAACTAATCTTATGGATAAACTTGCAAGAATGTACCTGATAGGAGTTGCACGAGGCATGGAATACCCTATTTTCAATCATTTGGTGATCGCGACCCAGAGGTCACATCTAAATTTCTGGAGGTCACTTCAGAACGCATTTGGGTACTTAATTGGATAGAGTACCGCCGTACCATCCACCAAACCGACGGACCAAAGCGAGAGGACCTATCAAACTCTCGAGGATCTGCTACGTGCATGGGGATCAATTTTTGAAAAGGTTTGGTTAACCATTTTTCATTAGTCCGAGTTCTCGTATAACGAATAGCTATCACGCTAGCATCAAGGCCGCACCATTCAAAGACCTTTATGGTCGAAAGTATCGTTCACCTGTTTGTTGGACCGAAGTTGGAGAAGCTCAAGTCCTCAGTCCAAAATTAATTCAAGAAACAATTGAGAAGATCGTGCAGATCAAGTAGAGAATGTAAGCTGCTCAAGATCGACAAAAGAGTTACGCTAATCTAAAGCGTAAGCCGATGGAATTCAAATCGAGGATAAAGTTTGCTTTAGGGTATACCTTGAAAGTGGGTAGTACGTTTTGGCAAAACGAGGGAAGTTAAACCTTAGGTAATGTTGGACCCTTTCAAGGGTGATAGAAAAGTGTTGGAGAGGTTGCTTTACAAGCCCATGAGCTTCCTAAAGAGCTGAGCAGAGTTCATAATACGTTTCACATGTCCAACTTAAAGAAGTGTCATGCCGACGAACCATTAGCCGTTCCATTGGATGGACTTCACTTTGATGACAAACTCCAGTTTGTTGAGGAACCGGTTGAGATCACAGAACGTGAACTTAAACGGTTGAAGCAAAGCCGCATTCCATTAGTCAAAGTCATGGAATCCCAGATAGGTCCCGTAAGTTTCATAGAACGCAAAGGATCAATTTCGAAGAAATACCTACACTCGTTCGCAAGGACGCGCCGTCGTCAAGTGCCCGCGTCTTAAGCCTTGGAGGACAAGGCTCAATTAACGGGGTGAGACTATAACACCCCGTGTGATTTAGGGTCATATAACGACGTCAAAGAAATGCACAGTTATTATTAAGTATAGTACGCGTTTGGTTTTAAACCGTAAACGTTAAGTTAAATCGCGTAAGCTAAAAACGATCATTCAATGTAAATGGGCATCAAACAATTAAACGTTTACATCAATCAAGTATTAAATAATTATTTTGAGAATAATTATGGTCTTTGTTCATTTTATTTTTATTGGTTGCGTAAAATTGTTACGTTTCATGATAAATTAAGTTTAGGTATACCCGAAACCACAGAAATATTTCTACGCTTCAACAAATACCCAATTTTATATCCAATACCCAAAGTTTTATTAAACTTTACCCAAGTAAACCATGTTAGTCATTTAGTACATTAAATAAACTAACAAAAATCTACATATTACCATTTATACATCTACACTTAACTTATATATATTTAAACTTCAAGTAATTCATGGTATTTACTTAAAATATCAAAAACATCAACTAGATATTGCCCATTTCATTATTTTCGTGTAAATGAGGTCTAGGGAGACAAAAAGCACACCAAAAACCTAGCTAAGTCAAATGTACATCACCTTGGTCATCAAGGAACCAAGACTAACTAGTTTTGACCAAGAAAATCCCTAAAACCCTCCCCATGGTTCCCTTGACCGAAACCACCCCCTTTGAAGTCCTTATGGTCTTTGTTTTTACTTCTTTGACTAGTCCTTATGCTTATATACTACTCTTATACTCAAGTATCACACACATAACATTTTCTTAAGGTGAAAATCAACAAACACTCTCTCTTGCTCTCTTATAGGCCACGACAAACAACCACCCTCATACACAATCCATACAATCTTTTCTACAACATTCACAAGTATTCACACATCATTCCTAAGATATACTAAGATGTCTTGAAGCATTGGTTAAGCATTTGCAAGGGGTAAACAAGTATTTCCAAGATAAAGTTTTCTTTAGAAAACTAGGGTTCTAAGTCTTGCAAGCTTTGATTTATAATCCAAGCAAGGGTTTGGATTTTGTTGGTCATCATATTGCATCATATTAAGGTTATCTAGAACCCTTTATGAACTTACATTTGTTATTTTATGCATCTATGAGTTCTATATAGTGAAATCACCATTAGGATGCTTTTAAACATGTAAAAAGATTAAACTTTGTTATCATATATTTTGTACACTTTTTACATTGAGATGTTGTTGTTTAACAATCATGTTAAAATAATAGCATAAGTTGCTTTACACTCTTGGTTAAGCATAAAAGTTTAAGTACAAGATTAGGTTTTAATGTATTTATTTAATAAGCTACAAGTTAAGTGTTGTAATAACTAAGTAAATTCTTAGAAATTCTTGTTACCATGGACTTATATGGACAAAGGAAGAACTATGGATATTATTATATGTAGCACATATGATAAATATAGTTATAAAAGACTTATGGTAAATTACAAAAGTGAAAAGTACATAAAACAAGCTCTATATAAAAGTATACATATTGATTATAAAGGGCTGTTTGGATTTGAATTTCGTATAGTGGGTTTGATGTTTTATAAAGATAATACGTCTCATGAAGATTCCAAAAAGGTAAGAAACTCGAAAACGGATTAATAACAAAAAAGATACACTAATTACGAGTTATACGTTAATTTAAACGGATTTATAAAATAACTTTTATAAATATATAGCAAACAGAAAGTTTTGGTATTTTAACCAGATTATACATATTTTTAGGATTCCAAAACCATAAGAAACGTAATTTTTTTTTCGATTAAAAACTGAAGAATTATGAATTATACGCAGTTTATATACTTAAAATGTATAAATTTTTTTTTTTAAAAAGTTACTATTCATGACAGAAACTTTTATTTTTGTAAACCTCATAAATCAATAGAACTTTCAATTACGAGAACGTGCTCGAAAGAATCGCTAAAAACGGAGCTATAACGAATAAAATACGACGTTTACGATAGCAAAAACTATATAAATAAATTTATGATCTGGTGTGAACAGTAAAAGTTACTGTTCACCAGTAGGTCCAAAATTTGAGAATGTCAAATTTTGATAACTCGACTTAATACGAAAACGTGAGCGCAAGAAACACCTCAAACGGACTTGAAACGCGAAAGTTACGCCAGTTTTACTAAAACAGTAATTATAAACGTTTTAACTTATTAAACACAATTTTACCAAAACAATTAGATGGTGATCTAGCTATGTAGAATTGTATATGGTAGATGTTAATTACCATGCTTAGCACTTATACGACCTTAATTTAAATAGGTTGCATTTAACGATTTGCGTTACGTTTTATCTGTGATATTTGGATTATCAGTACTCGAGGTGAGTTCATAGCTCCATATTTTTACAATTTCAATGATTTATAACTTTGTGGTGGAAACATGCTTTGTTTTATAAATTGGATGCAAGATTATATTTTATATTGATTACGTGTTTGCCTAAGTAGCGATAACACCAAGTTGAGCCCCCATTATCATGAACTGTCAATTGCATAGATTAGATGTTTAATGTACATTTATGTGAGCGCGAATGTTATGAAAGATCTATTTGGGATTGACCTCCCCGTTCGGGTGATTAGCTATCACCGGGAATAACGTTATAGCATGTCGGATTTGGGATGTTTAAGGTTTGAACATCGATTCGGGCATAAAACATATATTTATTATTGCGAATAACATTGCGACTTCAGTGTCATGAGCTAGGAAAAAGTAATCGGATTTTTGTGCTGATCTGCAGCTGTTGCATTATCACGGGGAAAGTCTTGCGGTCCTGCATATTATAATTTACTAACCTATGAATTCACCAACATTTTTGTTGACGTTTTAAAGCAATGTTTTCAGGTGGTCAATAGGCATGAGGTGCCAGGGATACATTGGTGACACTTTTGGTTATCACGCTAAAGATTTGGATGTAATATGTTTTGGAAATGTATTGTCAATCTTGTAATATAAAATACTGAACAAAGTAAAGCTGTATGCTTTGTGTAACAAGTCTTTTATCAAATTCAATGTACCATTTTAAACGACTTTTCATCGTTCTTATATATCTTGTGCTATTGATCTATGAAGTGACACGTCCCAGATATCCGTATTCCGCTGCGACCCAATTTGGGGGTGTTACACATATTTATTTTGAAAGAACGTAGGAGTCTGCGTGATGACGAGAAGCCATCATGCCACGAACGAATGATGAGACGAGTAAGAAGGACCGAGCACCGGGACGACGCTCCCTTAAGGTGGGTGGAATGTAACAACCCGAGTTTCACGACGCGTATGACGATCGCGAATTCGACGTCATAATTATTATTTTATAAATTCGTGTGAGCGAACATCGACAGTTAAAATTTTATTTGTCGTAAATAATTATTTTCTTATTTTAATACGAACGGAAAATATTTATTTTGACGTTTCGCGAGTCAACGTTTGACCGCGCGTTTATTAATCGTTTTAAGTATCGTAAAAATTTACAACGCGTCTCGTTATTATTTTTAAGATGGTAAATTTATTATTTTTATGAATGTCGTCATTTTGTTCCTTGTCTTGAGCCGGATTCGTGTTTTAAAATGTACACATTTTAAACCAAGAAAAATGTAACGGAAAATAAAAATGGTCTCGGTAATGTAATCCCGAGCCACGGTTGTCGGGTTATATTTTAATAAAAGTTGGCGTGTCAAAAATTAAAAGATAGAAAAGAGGGGAGGACCATTCTTGCCAAATAGCCAAAAGTACAAGCATATATATATGTGTGTTTACTTCTATTATTTCATAATAAACACACACATATCTCTCCCCCTCCTTCCCTTTTGAACCACCGGCTGCCACCACCACCGGAAAAGTTTTCCGGTCACCGGAAACCGTCGTGTCGCCGGAAAAAGTCACATGCAAATGACTCCACCTATATTTTTCTGAATCCTCTGTTCATTTCCTACACATCTACGCAATAAAATAACACATGTAATGAGTAATCTTTTTCTTGGAGTTAAATCCGGGTTAGTTTCCAAACAATTTTGTTTAAAGGTATGGGTTAAAATAGGTAGATAAACATTATTTGAAGCTCGATTTAAATGGGAAAAGTCCGGTTTTGGATGTTTGGGGGTTGGTTCGAGTTCGGAAAGACACAAGAGGGAACGAGAGTTCCATTCTTGTCCGATCTTGCTTATTATAGCTTTGTACGTATTTTTAATACTTGTGTTATTTTTATTTTTGCGATTTAATCGATTTATAATTATTGGGTGTGATGAAATCCGATTGTACTTGCGCCAAATAGGCTAGATGATGATATTGGGTGATTGAGAAAATGATTTTGATGGTATTTGTAACCAAGTACAACTCGGACAGGGTCATGTTACAACGGAAAACGAGGTCCCGGATTATTGAAAAAATCTTATTTTTGGTTGGATAATATTGTAGAGGGTACTTTTACGAGCGTTTTGGTAATTTGAACGTCCCGTAACTCTCAATAACGAAGAAGTTACGGCTAAAACAAGTTTAGAAAAACTAAAAATTTCAATCAGCTATTTAAGCTTATTATGGTTCCTGATATGATTTTCGACAGCCATTTGGGCAAACTTTATCGAGTACCGTTTCGCCTTAACCCGGCGAAACACGAAAGTTGTCCGGAAACAAAAAATAAGTATTTATAAAATCCTTTTTAGTCAAAGTCATGAAAACGTGATAATAACGGGTCAAAACCCGAGGTCAAACTGCTGCTGCGTTTTTTATTAAAAATTCACAAGTTACAGCAGATATCTTGCAGGGGCATTTTTCGTCATTTTCCGTCGAGTTTCGGAATCACTTCTTAAAAAACTAAAAAGGTTGTCCGGAATATCGTTTCGCCATAAAATAAATCGCTTTTTACTCCGATATCGTGTGAAATGTGATTTAGAGGGTCTTTGGGGCGCGGGTCAGATTGGGTAAAAAAAATATATATAAAATCAAATTTGACTTTAAAAAGTACAACGGGTCATATAAGACAATATATAGTATTTAAACTAAGTACATGGATATAAATAAAAAGATAAGTATTAAAAATATACAAAGACATTTAAACTTACCAAAGATGTAACTTTTTCCTAAAATAGTAACTTTCAAAAATAAGAAAGTTACGAAAATAAAACGATTTCAATAAAGTCACGTAAATAATAAAACATGAGGGACAATTATAACTCAATGCTTGGGGTTTTGGGATCTAAGGCTCAGTGGATTTTCCTCATCACATGTATGAATGTATATATATATATGTATATATATGTATATATGTGTATATATATATATATGTATATATATATATATATATATATATATATAGAGATGGGATCATGAGAAAACTTGATCTCAGTGGAAAACCTAGAAAACCACTTTTCAACCGTTGGATCAAGCCCTCATTCCCTTCCTTTTTTCGCACCAAACTACAGGGGGCTGTTTGTATCTTTCTTTATTCTTAAAGGAGAGTTTTGTAAATTCTCACCTTTCATATATAATGCCTATTTTTTCATTTTTTTCTTTTTCTTCTATTCCTTATTTGACACACAGATCATTTTTTTCTCCCAGATGCCTATTATACGCCATTTTATCTCATTTCTTTATCATCTTATCAAATCGAGTATTTCAGTAAACCAGATTCATTAAATTAGATGCTCAAACTCATATCATCTCGACATCATTATCGTGTCATCTGATAACACATCGTGTTATTGGATTCACAAAATTATCTCTTCTTAATTTATCAAATCAAAGATAAAATTAAGGTATGTAACTGATTTTGATTATATTTTTTTTATTTTTGTTACTTATAATCAATTATAAAGCTTATATATGTGAATGTTGTTGTTTTAGCTGTACCAATTTTTCTTCATGTTGAGTTAGGTTTTTGTTTTTATGAAATTTGATTCGTTAATTATTATAGTTGTTTATAGATGTACCGATTTTAAGAGTTTATTGATATCATTCATTGTATATAATTATGTTTATTTCATCATAATACATGGAAAATATGTTTACAAAAAAGTTGCGCATCAAGTGTTTGATAAAATGTATGAATGAGATTTTATAACTGCGATGCCCTAATTTTACACTGTGATGCCCTATATTTTGTGAATAGATTTAATTTACACTGTGATGCCCTAATTAATTTAGGCAAGATTAGTTTAGCCGAATGCTACCTAAAACTGGATGTTGGGATTCTAAATTTGATGAGACAAAATAAATAAAAGAATGAAACAAAAGGAATAATCAGAATCCGTCATTTAAATGTAAATTCCTTCAAGCTGGTGGAGAATTATGAAGATTTGGTCAAAGATGTTAAAGATAATGATTAGGAAACATATTAATGTGATTTAATGTGATTTAAATAGTTTCCTTATCTATTGATTAGCTTCCTTTGTAAGCCTTAATATCCCCTCTATATGTAAATGGTAATTAAGATGTGTAGGTTTTAAGATAACAAAAAAGTGTGTTGTACACAAAGTGTAAAAGATGTAGACGTCTAGGTGAGAGTTTGGGTGTGCCCCAAGGATCTTTGATCCCTGTTAGATTGTAACCGTATAGAATTATCATACTAGAATTGGGGCTATGGTGAAAACGTATAAATTGGTAAACCTTGTGAAATATCTTTGTTCTAATTCCGCTCTGTTTTTATAACTTATGAACATGATATGTTCCTAAGATAAAGGTCTAAACACCCTAGCTTAACTATCTTAGATTCAACAAGTGGTATCAGAGCCTGTGGCTTTGAGAAAACTTTGATCTAAGAAGTAATTGAGTTGGAGATACACGAGAACAATATTTTTGGCTAAGCTTCCCATGCTCAAAACTCGGGGAGTATGGATGTGGAGATCATGGATCAAACAATATTTTCAGATCCATGATTATGCTACTATGGGGAGGTCCCATAGAGAATGGGCATCAAGGGTAACTATTCCGTAACAACACCATAAAAACAGGTACATCAACAGCATCAAAGATGACATATTCCTTCAACTAATTGAAGAAAAGACTAAAAAGAATGATGTAAAGGCAAGAAGTCTACTGCTCATGGACTGCCCAATGAACATCAACTTACCTTTGACCAGTATGTTGATGCTCAATCAATGTTTGCTGCAATTAAAGCTCGGATTTTGGAGGGAATGAAAGCAACAAAGAAAAGGACACAGAAGGCTCTGTTGAAACAACAGTATGAAAACTTTAGTGCTTCAAGCTCAGAATCACTTGATTCTATCTTTAACAGGCTTCAAAGGCTTGTTAGTAGATTGGCAATTCTGGGTGTGGTTACTCCTCCAGAAGATCTAAATGTAAAATTCTTAAGGAGCTTACCTTCTGAATGGGATACACATGTGGTAGTTTGGATGAACAAACCTGATTTTGATACTATGGTTAGGATGATTTGTACAACAATTTTAAAATTGTTGAAAAGAAGGTTAAGAAATCTGCTGGTGCAAGTAATGATGATAAAAACTTGGCATTTGTAACAACTTCAGGTGCAAGATACTAATAATATTAACTGTTAACACCCGAAGTTAGTACAGCTACCAACAAAGGTTAATCAATACCAGTAACAGAAATTAGTACGTACGCTACTTTAGTTATGCAAGGAAATGCCTATCTATCCACTCAACCAAAGAGGGTCTCAACTATTCATGAAGACCTTGAGCAACTTCATGATGATGATTTGGAAGAAATGGATTTGAAGTGGAATATGGCACTACTAAGCATGAGGGCAAGAAAGTTCTATCAGAGAACTGGAAGGAAAATCATCATTGATGGAAGCAATACTGTTGGGTATGATAAATCAAAGGTAGAATGTTTTAACTGCCATAGAATGGGACATTTTGCCAGAGAATGCAGAGCACCTAGAAGTAAAGACAACAGAAATTAGAATCAAGGTAGCTCAACAAAGACCTGATAAGAGTTGAAGACTGTCTGAAAAGGAAATGTGTGCTATAGATGGTGCTGGAGTTTGATTGGAGTGACATGGCAGAGGAAGAAATTCACGCAAACATGGCTCTCATGGTATTCTCAGATTATGAGTTGAACAAATGATAATCTTGTTCTTAAGTCTTGTCTGAAAACTATTAAGCTCTAAAGAAACAGTATGATGATTGCTTGTTAAATAGATGATAATGGGGTTTCAAAACAGGCTATATACAAAAGAGGTTTAAGCAACTTAGAAGCTCAAATTGTTAAATAAGAGAACAATGAAGATTCGTTTCTCTGAGGAAATTGCTCTGCTTAAAAGAAGTGTAGGTCATAAAGAATATCAGTTAGGATTACTTAGGACTGAGCTTGAAAAGGTTAAACAAGAAAAGGAGGGGTTTGATTTTAAGATCGCAAAGTTTGATAAATCTGCTAAAGACTTAAATGAAATGTTAGAAAGTCAGATAACTGACAAAAGCAAGAAAGGAGTAGGTTATCATGCTGTCCCCCATCACCCATCCATTGATATCATAATATAACCAACACCTTAAGACTAATCTAATTCAGGTACATGAAGAATTTAAAAGAACCCGAGGTAAATGATATGTTCCTAGTGATTCTATTTAAAAAGCCTACCACTAGTTGAGGCTAAAGAGTCAGATACATTTCAAAGGGAAATACTGATGACTCATTGGAACAACAATCAAATAACTACACTGGAAACTAAGCTCTGTTAAGTCATCACTTAAGGTAGACAAAGAATATGGAAAAGAAAAGTATTTTTCTATCATGCCTAAATCATGTTAGGGAAGTAGAACCAAAGGAAGTTAGTAGAGAAAAATGAATGCTATCCATTAATTGAAGATTGGGTGGCAGATAGATGAAATGATGATGGAAGCCTAACCCTAAGGTTGAATAGAAAAAACTGTAATATAATAATTTAAAAAAATTAAAAAAAAATAAAAAAAATGTTAAAAAATAAAAAAAAACATAATAAAAAAAAAAAGTATAAAGTTTATAAAAATAAAAAAAAAAAAAATAAATAAAAATAAAATAAATAAAAAAATAAATAAAAAAAACAAAAATTAAAAAAAAAAAAAACAAAAATAATAACCGGCTACTGGCCACAAGAAAAGAGTATGTTTAAAACTAAAAAACCAGTTAAAAGGTCAGTTAGTATGCATATATGTACAGGTCACAAAAGACCTAGGGGAAACCAAAGGAAACGGAATGGTCAAAAATCCAATCATTAGGATGTACCTTTGGTGTTTAATAACAAGGCATGTTTTAACTTGGAGAAGTTTTGATCACAATCGTGATACAGCTGTCCTAAACCAACAGAGGAAAAGAATACTAAGTGGAAATATTATAACAAAAAAGGATAATGATTAACTATTCTAAAACCTCCATTCCAGTGCACACAAACATATGGCTCCAAAGCAGTCTTAATGAAGACTGGCCTAAAATCTGTTAATACTGCAAGGCCTATAATACTGTAGTCTTTTAACACTTGTATACCTCTAGTACTGCTAAGTCTTTTATACTATTAGGACCTTCTCTACTGCTCACAACCCAAAATCCACAATTCATTGTGCTAGACCCAAGACATATTTTTCAAAATCAAGCACAATCAACTTCACGAGGCCCATTATACAAGAAAACAGCATTACAAAGAAGGTGTTTTAATCAAGGGTTTAATACTGGTAGGCCATTTAATCAACTGATAATACTGGTCTGGGCAAGGATTAAATGCTGTTTAAGAACCTCAGCCTGTGGGTTAGGAGACCCTCAAACCCAATGTGCAATCACTTCACTAACTGGTTTCAAACAAATATAACTACATTGATGCAACGGGGTAGATCCAATCAGTATTTGGCTAGGGTCCCCAAAGAAAACTACTTCATAAGTTTTTATGTGCAATGAGCAATATCACAGCTAAATGATAAGGCTTTGATGATATTGATGCTCAGCAGCATACTAGAAACATAGCCCATCTTTCAGATTTCCAAAGACTTTGATGGAGGATAATACTTTATGGTAGGAGGAGCCTAGTGGAAGCAAGAATTAATACTGCTAGTTATAAATAGTATTGCTAGTTATATTTAAAACTGTTTGTCAAAACTGTTACTTATAGTTAGTACTGCTAGTTATTTCTAAGTCTCACTGTTAATCCTGTTAGTAACATTTAATATTGCTAAACAAGAAAAATGGTTAGATATGTTTTCTCCTTGGTTTTGAGCTAACCTCTTACAGATAAGCAATGGAAGTGTTAAATTGGTTCTCAATGATTGCTTAAGAGATAAGAGAACTCTTAGAACAGAAACGTAAAAGACTATCAAAGTTTTTAACCCCTAGTACTAATCAAGAGTACTCGTATTATCATTAATAATATTGAAGCAGTTTGTGTTTTGTTCATTGTTCTTTGTCTAGTACTGTTCCATTGATAAATACCTCTAGAGTATTGAAGTGTAGATTCCGCATACACTTTGATATACAAACAAAGTCTCCACCATTGTTATTTTGGATTCATCTAAGGTAACATACACTTTACAAGGTAAAGAATCGATCAAGGCGTGGGATCAACATTGGATATCCAAGCGCTTCCTAAAACTATGTTTTTTTTGTTGGTATTGAGTTTTTAATTGTCTTGTTCTTTATAAAATTGTAGGTCTTGTGGAGTTGAGATGTCAATATTGGATTCGCATGATGAGTCACTGAAGGTGTTTTTGTGTGAAAGTAAGGATAGTACAGGTCACTGTGATTACTTGATTTAACTCGAACTAAGTACCTGAGGCAACAATAGTCTTAAAGTGGTTGTTTTGAACACTAGATGGTAGGAATATAGGATCGAGTGGCATTTGATTAGGAAAAGTACACGACTGATGTGAGATAGTTTGAATAAAACTTTTGATGCGTAGGTTAAGGTTAGGAACCATCTTATATGAGTTTTCATTATGATCATTAAAGTGACTTCTTAAGGTGTTAATGTCATCCTCTTGTTGATTCGATTAGTTATAGATACTTGAAAGAGAGATGCGCTATTTAGCACTTTGAATAACGACAACTTAAGAAATTTTGCAAATTTGTGTTTTTCAATCTACTTTTTCTGACTTGAAGATAATCCTATTAATCCTTTGATAGTTTGATGATATGAGCCTTTGAGTATTTGTTCTGCTATCAAAATGTGTTTTTTATACGTTCACGAAATATGATGTTAGATCGAAATGCTACCAATAGCTCTTTTTGGATATTCCCTAACGTATGTTTGAATTTTTTTATTTAACTGACTTAGATGGATTGTCCGCAACCTTCATTTGTTTACTTGATGCTTATAAAGTAATCTGGTTGTTAATCATTATCGAGAGGCTTCTTTTTTCCAAAAGAACCGAGTTCCTTGTTAACGACTATGGCTCTTAAAGGTTAGCATTTTTTGAAATAAATTATTTCCAACAAAATACAGAAACCACTTATGATTACTCTATGAGCTATAAGTTCACTCAATCATCTGACTATGATTCTGTTCAACACATATTTAAAAAAAGGTTGTTTTTTATAACCAGATGTTGTTCTTGCAAGCTTGCTTTTAGGGATTTTTCCAATGGTATATCAGACTTCTTCACAGCTGACACCATCATGTTTTAACCAATGTGTTATTTTTACAGGTGTCGTGTTTGTGCGGATATCCTCCCTTCGTTCATCAAATTAATCAGCAAGTTTCCATAAACTTTCTTTTGTGTATGCTGGTATAGACGAATGCCTTGAAACAACCTAACATATTTGATACACACCTACTTTTCACTTCTATAAAGACGGGGAAAGAGTTGACGCCATGTTTGGTGCTGGTGAAGAAAGGTTGCATGATCGTCTCTGGTTACACTAAAAGCACTGTTAAGATATTCCAATATGGTTTATCAAACATCATATGTAATGACAATTTCATGCTATTATGCTTTATATTATATTTCAGTTATACTTTATAATTGACTTTTGTTGTACTTCTTAGCCATTGAAATATGGTTTTGCGAGCCTTTAAGATATCAGTTTTGATTTACTTTTCGATTTAAATAGTAAACATGCAAATGGATGCACTTATATGTCCAAACAGATGTTGTAGCCCCTCTTTTGAAAGTCTGCATATTGAACAAATCAGTAATGTGTTCAGATATTTACTTTCAGATTGGTTAAGAGACATGTACAAAAAAATGTTGGTAAAATGGTTTATGGTAGCTGTGTTTCTCAAAGTACAATAGCAAATTTGTTATATTAGAGTAAAAAAATAACTTGATTCAGCATCCAACAACACCAATAACTTTAGTTCAGCAGGTTGTTTCACTATTTTTAATGTAATTCTTCAAATTTACACATCAACCATCTTTAAATTAGTAAAACATTTCCATTTCTATATTTTGAAAATGAGGTGCATTACATAGAATGGCTCGTATAAAGAACAACGTAATATACATAACCATAAAGAATAGTAACCATAATATTCATCAGATGCAATCAATTATCATAATCTCGCATTTCAGCATGACCTTTTCCTAGTTTAAACCGTCATTATCCTTTCATCCCTATATTTAACAAGTGTCTTGAACTCTTCATTATCAAGATATGAAATCGTTGCAATCTCCAGCATCTCATCAACTTTATTTTGTACGCCTTTCGTGAATTTCAAGGTGTTCTTGATGTCAATCTCCATTTCCTATTTCATTTTTAAAAAACATGCAATTTGTTATTTTTATTCAACAAACAACTTTTTAATGAAATACAAAAAGATGCATTGAGTAAACCAAACAGATGCCTTAAATTTATCCAAACATATGCCCTAATCTAACCAAAAAGATGCCCTCATCTAACCAAATAGATGCCTTAAATTAACTAACAGATGCCTTAAACTCATCAAACAGATGCCTTAAATCATATACATATTGCATAAATACATGCGTTCTGCTGCTGTTGTTGAATCATATAGATAAATACTACTTATATTTCTTATGACTACTACAACAATAAAGTCATATTCAGTTCCATTTCTTATAACTACTTCACCATATCCTTTATGCATCAGTGACACGAGTTAAAGCGACCAGTATACCATTTTCACCTATCCTAATTCAATTTCAGATCACTTGTATTAAATCTCAATATCATTAATTCATCACTTCAATTTTTAATTCATTACTAATTTGAAGTAAGAATGGCAGCAAGTTATAGTTTGTACATCATCAACAAATCAGGTGGTCTCATCTTCTACAAGGTATTTTAGAATATAACTACTTCACCATATCCTTTACTATGTCGCCAACATAACGGAAAAATACATTTACTTTTTTGGGCATATTAAACATGCCTCAATAATCTTTGAGCTTGCTTCATTACTCTTACTAATACTTATCTCGTGTTGAACCAGCCATTAGACAAAAATCAAGTTTAGTCCACCTTAAACTTTGGTGTTTATCAACATATAGAATTTCACTAAAAATAAGATGAGGTACAGGATTTGAATAGGCGGATATGATAACCATATACCCTTGAAATTTTCTAAAAAATTGATCCGAAAAAAAGCTTTGATCAATATCTGAAGGTTACGTAAGATTATGCGAAAGCTAGAACACATATTCGATATATGATATAAGCAAAACTAGCTAGACCCAAAACACCTTCCTTGTGACCTTTAGGGATCCCATCCTCCCTTATACTGCCATCTCTCAATAAATATATATCTCGTTACCCATCTCATTCCTTTTTTCTTTTTCATTTGTTGTAACACCCCCAAAATTTACAACAACGCAGCGGAATACCACTTTGGGGTGTTACTTCGTAATACACAGCAATAGATACAAGAGAACGACCTCTAAATGTGTCGTTTGTAAAACAATCTCGTTGATTTTCTGAAATCAAAATAATAGTTGTCCCATAATTGCATCACCATGAAAAACTTGAATGTAAAGACTCCATCACATCAATTAATCAAGCAACTATTCACCTAGAAAACATGCATAAAAGTGTCAACATTAAATGTTGTGAGTTTCATAGATTTAGTTTAAATAAGAATGTAATATACCACTGTATCATAACGGTACCATTGTAAAGTCCCAAAGAATTATAAAGAATGCAAGACCAATTTAATGGGTCATCAAAAGTTGTTTCAAGTAATGTATTTGCCATTAATTCAAGTGTATATACAACCCATGATTACCATTACTCTAGCTCATGAAACAGAAGCTAAAAATTCATGTAGGGGGAGATTCTAATGTATAATGTGGGGTCCCTGTATCCAACGTGATCCGACATGTATAACACGTTCGTTCTCCATTGATAGCTACCACTCCAACGGGGGTTGTCAATCCCGAAATAGATCTATGTGATCTCATTCCGCGTAGACATCACGCTAAAAAATATGTTCGTTACCAAACGCGCGATCTCAACTCACCCGAACAGGATCCACCACCGAATAAATCTATTTTATAACATTCAGCTGTCACCCTCCAAGTGATTTACAGTTCATGACGCTGTGACGTAGACTTGTATGTACCCAATTTGGGCGTGATATAAAATATGTACTCCCGTTACCGGTGTCCCCTCCAAGAACAAACAAACGGGCATAAGTAAAAATAATACGAATCCCGTTACCGGGTGGTCCCCTCCAAGAACACCCGGCAGTAAAGTAAGAATATGTACTACCCGTTACCGGTGTCCCCTCCAATGACACCCGGGCAAATGATAAGAGATATATGTACACCCGTTACCGGTGTCCCCTCCAGAACACCCGTCAGTACCGTTTTGTCATCAGTTCAATCCGCTTAAGCTAATCCGTAATCCTTTCAAAAGTAAAGTGCATATATTTGTGACCAAAAATGAAGTCAAATAATATATCCCATAGCGAGCTATGCAAATAAGTATGTAAACCAATTTGTAATCAATCATGTAAATGCATTTGCAAACAAGCATGTTCTCACCCCAAATATATGTAAACGAGTAAAAACAGGGGAGTTATAAACTCACAATATCCTTTAAAACAATCACGTTGTTATAAGATAACCAAGTATAAGGATTTGTAGACAAGCATGTATCCCCCTCCCTACGGCGGTTAGAAAACTTTCAAAAGATTGGAAAGCGAGTCTATTAAACTCAACCCCCCCTCCCCCGAATGATGAAGAACGAACTGGACAGATAGGCAGCTAATATGCCACAACACGAACTAAGACGAAAATGCCCGATCAAGAGGTTGCAGCTAATCTTAAACGCTAAGTCCCATAGCCTATGATAATGTATTTGGGTTTCCTGATGGAATGTCCACCACAAACTCACGTAATAAATGAATCAGATTTAATTTGTAAGTAGGTTTTGGTGGTTGGTTAAATAAATAAATTTAAAGTATATGCAAGGTGTGTAATATATACTCTTTATATATTACATATGAAAAATAACCCTTATATAATTCCAACCGTGAATTATATAACAAAGACAGTCAATCTAGATATTAATGAAAAGTATATAATACCTTGCAGGTATTATATCATAAGTGTGGGTAATTATTTAAAAACCAGTTAGATTTGACCCAACGAAAAGACTTTGAATAAAAGAAATAAACCCATGTCTAAGTTATGAAATCAACAAACCATGTTTGTAAAGTTTGTAACCATTATAAAATATAAAATAATATTTTATAAATTATCTTTCGTTTCTTCGACGGGTCGTGTCTAAAATAGTTCGTCTCATTGTAAAAGTATAGTTTTCGTTCGTTTATCCGGTTACTGTATAATACAATTTATTATATAATTTAGTCCCTTTTTATCGGTTTCTGAAATAATAGAAACTCTAGTAAAACATTACTAAGTATAAAACTTCTATAAATTTCGCCATGACATTTCCATTTATAAATCGTTTTCCATATTTATAAAGTCTAACGTTTTTCCCCCATCTACTAATCAATGAAATCAATATTGCAAACCCCCACGTGTTTTAGATATATAAACATATATATTTATATCAACCGAACATAATAATAATTATTACATTTATTTAACCATTTTAAACCACCAATATATATATCCAGTTTCATGTTTATTAAACCTTAAGTTGTATTTACTCACCGTTTATCATGAACCAAACGTACCCTTTTTATTGTTTCGCTAACCCAAACACACTCCTTGTGTGTTCCTATCCAAACCAAACATGCCCTTGCTGGGCTGTTACAAACCAAACGCACCTTTGGTCGGTTGAGACCAACAAACCCATTGCACCCAGTGGGTGTTACTAATCAAACCGCACCCCCGTCTGTTCGCAGCCAAAACCAACAACCCTTGCTTCCGAAACCCACGCACCTACGGTGGTGTTAACCACATAAAACAAACACCCCGTGGCTGTCTAACAGCCACATACACCCTACGTGGGTGGCTGACCACCGAAACCAAACGGACCCTCGTGTTTTACAATAAACCGAACAAACAAACACCCCCCTTTGTGGTGGTGTTTTACCACCGAAACAAACACAGCCCCCCCCGCGCTGTTAACCCTAACTATATAATCTCGACGACACCCTTGGTGCGTACCACCAACCCGACCCTTGCGGCTTTCCTGTCACCGAACAACAAACACCCTTTCGGGTTCACATAACCAAACGAACACCCCTAAATTTTAACAAGCCAAACGAACACCCTCGGTGATAACTAACAACACCAACGCACCTTAGGCTGTGAACCACAACGACCCGAACGCCCCCAGGTTTTACTATAACCCCACCCGCACCCTTTTGCGGTGGTGAGACCCAAACCAGCCGCACCCTCGTGGTGCGGTGGTTGTCATCGAAACAAACAACCTCGAGGTGTTAACATATGAACCGAACGCACCCTTTTGCGTTTTATAAACAAGGCCGAACGGACCCTAGTGGTGTTAACCACATAACGAAAACCCCCTTTTTTTTCGGTGTGGTGAGGATGACGATGTGATGAGGGTGACGGGGGTGGGGTGGCTGTTATGGTGGCGTCATTTAGGTGGTGGAGGCGCGAGTGCGGGCGAGTGAGGTAGTAGGTCGAGTAGATCCGGTTGTGGGGAGTATTCTTGGAGTTGGCCGGAAAAACTCACCGGAAAATTATTCCGGTGGCCGGCGAGCGGCGGCGGCATGGTGGCTGGCCGGAGGTGGTGGCCGGCCGGTGGGGGTGTATGAGAGGGGAGGAAGAAGATGAAGTTGAAGTTGTGTGTGTGTGTATTTGATAGATGGAAATGAAATGAAAAAGTAATGAAAATTATATATATATGAAAGTTTTAAAATAAAATAGAAAGTTTATAATAGTATAGGGTCTATTTGGTAAGTTTTTAATAAACTTTCGAGAAGTATTGGTTCGGGACTCATTCGAGCGACTTATCGGACGATTCATCGCACGAAACTTGCGCCATTGTTTTCCGAATCATTTTTCTAATAAAAATGAGTATTTACTTGATAATGTTTCATAAATATTTTATAACATTTAATAAAATATCTGTTATTCATTTTGTGAACCGGTTTCGTCTTGTCCGAAATAAAATTGGATTTCAACTCGAGTATTCGCGTTATCCGCAACGCTTTTAATTAAAATGATGACTAATTTATTTAATATTTTTATTAAATAAATACTGATAATTAAAAACAAATTTAATTGTTTTTGTGTGTCCGCGTTGTATATTGTTCGAAAAATGTTTGCGGTGCTGTTTTAGCCCTTTTCGGCTCGTTTCCAGGTCTCGGGCAAAACTGAAAAGTTGTCAGGAATATCGTTTTACATAAATTTTCTTTAGGGTCCGAATACTGAAAACGTGATTTAGATGGTTGTTCTTGTAAGTCAAGCCAGACCTAAAAGTCAAAGAGGTAAAATAGTTATCTTAAAAATCCGAAAATTCTCAGATGTTACAATTTGTGAAGTTAGTCCTTACAATTAGGTTAATATTCAAATCAGCCCTTATTTACTTATATAAAAAAAATATGAAAATATATTTATGCTAAGGCTCGAAAAGCTCGTTGAGCGCTCGAGCCGAGCTATCAAAAGCTTGAGCTCGGCTCATTGTATGTTTTGAGCCAGTTTATTAGGCTTGAGCTCGATAAAAGCTCAGCTCGGTCGAGTCGAGCTTGAACTCGAGCTCGAGTTGCTTGATAAAAGCTTGGCTCATTTGCACCCCTACAATGCGTATCCGACATGGCGTGCGTCTCTTTTAACAAGTAATGTGTCCGTACAAATCATTCGTTGTCTTTTCTCTTCGAATCGCTATCATTATTGCTTTTTTACAAATGGCTATCTCGAACTTCTTTCGACTTATAACATGTGATGTGGTTTTTTTTCCTAAATGTGTATCAACCGTTGCAAACCTTATGGAGATAAGTCGAATAGAGCACCGGGACGACGCTCCCTTAAGGTGGGAAGACTGTAGCATATCGTATTTTACGGTCAACATTTTAACCGAGCCTTAATTCTATTTTTATTTTTTATGGAATTTATTATTTTTATTTTTAGCCGTTTTAACAAAAATCGTCGTTTTAGCTATATACAAATCGTACGTTGAATATTTATCCATTTTAACGTTAGAGAAATCAATAATTCCATATTTTAGCTTCTATAACTTATTTACTTTTCTATTTTAATATTTTTCGATTTTTATCCGCGTTTGTCCGAAAACGCGTCAAAATAGGGTTTTTACAATTTTTAATATTTTAACTACATATTTTAAAAATAAATATTGTGGTATAAATATTTTAGAAAAAAAATATAATTTATAAACATAACATACAAAACCAAACACTCTCCCTTGTTGACTCCAACAATAAGCTAAACCAAACACCCTATTATTTCCCTTTTTACTCCAATAAAATCATAAACTAAACACTCCCCTTAGAACTTAATTAGACATGTTTCACCATTATATAAAGCCTTGACCCCTCTTTAAAAACTCATAAATTCAGTTATAAAAAAACACTGTCTCTTCTCCTCTCATACTGTGTTCGATACACAGGTAACCACATATCACCATCATCCACAAAAACATTAACCAATTATAATCCCATCAAACCTTTAATCACATCATAAAATCAAACCCAAATCATTCCTCAAAACAAAATATAACCCACCTGCAAGATTTATTTTCAAAGTTTTGATTTTTTTGCCCTTGATTTTTGATTTTAATGGGTTTTGATTCTAATTAAGAGAAAGAAATGTGTTATATGGTTTGTTTTTAAGTGTTGTATGCCATGATTTGGTGCTGTAAAAAACAGTTCGAGTTTGATTTTTGGGAGACTTTGGAGTTTCGGCCAAAACAAAGAACCATGAGGTTTTGGTGTGATCAATTTTCTTGCTTCATGGTTCATTGTGGTAAATTTCAGAAAGTAGGTTGGTATTCTATGGCTTTTACCCTTTTATATATCTTGCATGTGTATAATCTTGTATTTAGAATCCATGGATCATTGTGCATGAAGTGTGTTTGAGGTTGGATTCATAGTTTGAGATGATTAATAGATGGAGATAGGTTAGATTAGGCATGATTTGAAGTAGTGGCGAAGTGAAAGTTTGGAAGGGTTTTTGGTTAGGCAAATTAATGCAGAAAATTGGACAGCCCCTTTTGGGTGTCGAAATTATTCTCAATGTGATTTTAGGCTTTGATTGTAGTAGAGGATGTCCATAGCTTCGAATCGATAGGTCGTACGTCCCGTAACTCCTAAAAATGAAGTTTTTATGGCCTCCGGAAGTTTAGAAATCAATAAAAACGAATTCTGAACTTTATATTTTAATACTTGCTGATGCGATTTTCGTGTGCCGTTTTGGGCCCTTTCTGGTCCGAATCGGCCTTCCGTTAAAACTAGAAAGTTGTTTAGAATGACGTTTTACCTTTCCGCGATGTTAGCTAAGTCTAAAAAATTGTAATTGCAGGCCGAAAAGCTT
Organism: Tanacetum coccineum; assembly: GCA_026074375.1. Taxonomy (NCBI): domain Eukaryota; kingdom Viridiplantae; phylum Streptophyta; class Magnoliopsida; order Asterales; family Asteraceae; genus Tanacetum; species Tanacetum coccineum. The sequence goes on along the minus strand of BQNB010047079.1, from coordinate 18,503 downwards.
AGAGAAAATCTGCGTTTTTCATATTTCTTTAGTTACATCAGACTTGAGAAATGGGCATTTTCGTCCTTTTCTGTCGAGTTTTGGGTCTCGGGTAAAACTAAAAAGTTGTTTGAAATGCCGTTTTACCTTTTCGCGAGGCGATCTAAGTTTAAAAACGCCTTATGACGGGTCAAAAAACTCAAACACAAATCTGCGTTTTTGTAATAATTTTCTGCAGAAACTTGCAGGGGTATTTTGGTCATTATCCGTTGGGTTTCGGGTCTCGACTAAAACTAAACAGTTGTCCGAAACGTTGTTTTACAACAAATTGCTTTAGAGTCCGAGTCGTGAAAATGTGATTTAGCGGGTCGTTTTGGACGGGTCAGATTTAAGAAAAATGTATAATAAAAAGTCAAACTTGGCGAAATTCTTTTAATGGTCAATTAGCGTTTTGGAGAATAATTAGGCGCAAAATATACTAACTAAAACTGAATTTGCAACTAATAAGTGAGTCTTTCACTTTCGTTCGCATCTAGATGTCTTAATCTTTAAAATGAGTAATTTTCATTAAAATTACATATTAGTTGGAATGGGTTAAAATGAAGTTAAACCTAAGGCGGATCATTTTAGTGGGAATAAATAAGTAAGTTTGGCGTACACATGGATTCTATGGTATAAGATTACATTCATGTCGACATATATTTTCATATACTTATGCAAATTATGCATTTGCTTATAATTTATATATACTCTTATATTCTAAATCACCGCACCATTGTATATAGGTCCGTGGTTGAGACGTTGTCGTCGTTACTTCTTGTTGCAGTTAGTGTCTTGGTTTGAGAAATAGACGTGTAGTAAGCTAACCCTTAGCTCGTATACTCCCTTGTGCACTCCTTGTATAAACCCTAGCGTGCTTTGTGGGTTCGAATGAAACGAATGAATGTGTTTGTGTGCGGTTTAAGCCTCGACGCAAAGGAGAGGAAATGTTTAACCTTTTTGAGAGTGTGTGAGTTTGTAAGAGTGTAAAATGGTGAATATGTGTGTGTATTTATAGGCATAAACTTAGTTACATGTTTCTAGTCACACAAACAAACCAAACCGTGCCCTAATCCAAGTGGTTTTGTGGTTTCTAGTTAATTACACATTGTTTTGTTAAACCACTCAAGTACCACTCTTAATTACACAATATTTGTACAAGGTTACCTAAGATTTGGAAAATCCTAAGGATTTGTGTGTGTAGGTATGCTAGCCGCGGCATCCAAGGGAGAAAGAGAGACAAAATGGTTATTAACCATTGTGTAATTTAGCTAACTAGGAACACTTAGTACATGTTTTAATTAACCATGGATTGTACAAGTACTAAGGGGTCATTAGAAAGATTTCTAGGTGATTTGTGTATACATAAGGGTGCCGTGGGTTTCCAAGGAGAAAGAGGGATCCCAAGTGATCTTTAACTATTGTGTATTAGTTAACTAGGGAACATTAAGGACTAACATTAATTAAAGAGGGTTTGTACAAGTACTTAGCAAGATCCTTAAGGATTTCTAGTTGATTTAGTGCCCAATATTCGGCCATAGTGGGTATTAACACAAGAATTGATTAAATTTTGTGTTTAAGGTTTATAAGTGGGTATTGGTTTGAGTCTAGGTATGTCTAGGTATTTCCGGGGTGTGTCCAAATGTATTTTATTGCAAAACGTAAGCCTTTCACGTGACTAAATAAAATAAAATATGCAAAGTTAATAATTATCTTCTTAATAATTATACAACACTTGGTTGATGAAATCCTTAATTTATTTGATGACTGTTTACATTAAATGATTATTTCTAGTCTACGCGATTTAGCTTAAAAGTTAAATTAAAAGTAAACACGTATCGGACCAAAATAAATAGTGACGAATAATAGGAGTCGTAAATGACCTGAAATTGAGAAATGTTACATCAAGGAGGTCTTGGTTTAAAGAATCTGTATTTTTGGAATGAAGTCTTAATGATCAAACACCTATGGAATATTGCTGCCAAAAAAGATACATTGTGGGTCAAATGGATCTCTATTGAAAAACTAAAGGGAAGATGCATTTGGGAAGTACAATGTGACAGTAAAAGCAGTGTAGGATGGAAGAATATATTAAGCCTCAGAGATAAAGTTAGAGGTCATATTGGGTGGAAAATAGGGGATGGAAAATCAGTGAATGTTTGGTATGATAAATGGTGCCCTGCAAGCCCTTTGAGTGAGTTTATTGATACAAAGGATATCTATGATGCTTGATTGAAAAAGGATTGCTCAGTGAGTGAGATCATTAATGAAGGAAGATGTGTATGGCCAGAAGAGTGGACTAATGATTTTGAGGAATTGAAATGAATTCAAATCCCTGTCCTAAGAGATAGAGTGAAGGATAAAGCAATATGGATCTCAAATAATGGTATAGAGAAGTGTTTTATAGTAAGCAATGTTTGGAAGGACCTGAACTGCAATGCTATAAAAGTTGACTGGTACCAGTTGGTTTGGTTTACACAATCAATTCCTAGACATGCTTTTGTTACCTGGCTAGCAATCCAAAAGAGGCTTATGACACAAGACAAACTACTGTTATGGAAGCCAAATGAAGATTTAAAGTGTGCCTTATGCAAGAAGTGTCCTGATTCTCATAATCATTTATTCTTTACTTGTGAATTGTCTAATGAAGTTTGGAAGGATCTACTTAGTCTTCTAAATGTGAGGTTGTCTAGCAGTTGGGATCAAATTATTAGTGAGATGAAAGCTATACCATTAAACAAGAACATATGGAGTATAGTAAGGAGGCTAGTATGTAGTGCTACTGTTTACTACATTTGGCAAGAGAGGAATAACATAATTTTCAAGAATAAAAAGAGGGACAAAAGTGCTATCTTCAATATAGTAAAAGAAACTGTTGGGATGAAGTTGATAGGGACTAAAGTAAAGGAATCAAAAAACTGTCAAAGAGGTGGAGGAGATATGGAATATCAAGATGCAAAGAAGCTAGAGGTTTTGTGCCTGCAGAATTATGTGTTTGTTTCTTGGTTTTGTAGAATTTTGTTGTGTTGTATTTCTGTTCTTAGGTATTGTCCATTTAATGCATGGGCATGTCCATGTGTTTTGAATTCATAATGTAACAGTTTACAAATATAAATAAAATTTCACCCTTTGAACAAAAAAAAACTCTACATACTTCTTTACATTATTTTTTTTGTTATTAACACTTTTGATCAGAAAAACATATTGTTATTTAAATTGTATTGCATGCACACAAAATAAATGTTTTTTCTCCAGCTGCAATGCATGGGTAAAACTTGTTCCGAACAATTTTCTCTTTTGCAACTTCAACTCACAAGTCACTAGTCACAACATCTTTTTTTGTAGTCGTCTTTTGTCACTGCTAGGCCAAATGCGTGTGGGTGCATAATAGAACATGTTACCTAACGGACAATGTATCATAAGGAACTAAATCTCAATCTACTATGTAGGGGTGTTCAAAAAACCTGATAAATCGACAAACCGAACCACTCAATTCGAAACCTAAAAAACCCGAAATCAAAGAAACCGAAACAAAAAAAACCAAAACCGAGAAAAACCGCTTATCACGGTTCGGTTTCGTTTTTGTTTTTAGACATATGCGTTTAATCGAACCGAACCGTATATAATATAAATGAAGGTTTTTAACAAAATATTAAAATAATTCTATAAGATTTATTATGTTATTGAATTAGTTTTATTATATAATGACATTTTTGTTCATAATGTAAATATTCGCTAAACATGTATGTGTGGAAATTGTTTAATATGGGTGTAACTTATAAATGTCGAACAAATAATTTTTGTTAATCTGTTGTGTCTGCTTATTTGATTGTAATTATTGCGAGCGAATAACTTTATTATGACTTTAATATATTCAGTGTTATTTAATTTTACTAAAATGACATCTTAAGTTATTGAACATGTTATTATTCATACTTTAAACTCGATTAAACATCTAAAATGGTTAACCGTGACTTGAACCACGAGTCGCTCATTTGGGGGTATCGTGTGTCCAGTTACCCGCATATTACAGTTCGGTTTCGAGTAATAAAATGAATTACCCACCCTGCGATGGATAGAATAAATCTTCTACATAATCAAACCAAATCGTCCCATAAACACCCATATTACTATGTGCTAATGTTGTTCATTTTTTTCTTATCTTATATATAACCCGACAAAGACTTGTGAGAAAATTTCTAGGCGTAATGTCACGGACTTGTCTCGACAAGGGTCTTCCGTGTGGCACTTAAAGGGGAAATGCTTTGTATTGCTAAAGAGAACTTTACAAGAGAGAATCCAAGTGAAGAATGAGATGATTCCCCCAAGTAAGGATGGCTCTATTTATACTACTCAAAGTAGGGTTACAAATGGGCTTTACTACAAGGGCTCGTATTCTACAACCTTCTACAAGAAGCTTCTAGGTCTTCCATGAGCTTCCAAGGGCTTCCAAGAGCTTCTAAGACATTCTCCCACCTTCCATAGAATTCCACTAAGTCTTCTAGTCAAGTGTAGAACAATCCGGAATCCCGAGTAACCTCGTAAAATTAGGCGGGACGTGACATCCTCCCCCACCTAAGCTCGCGACGTCCTCGTCGTGCCATCCTCGTGATATCTCTTGATCTCGTCCGCAAACTGCCACAATAAGTCTTCCGCTTCCCAACTTTCTTCACTATCGGGCAAGTCACGCCACTTGATCAAGTACTCTTTATAGCTCGGCACTCCTCGTCTTCGTATTGTACGATCCGACAAAATCTCTTCGACCTCTCGATCGTACGAAGTAACAACCGCTGTTGGTGCCCGCTTGGACACTCCTCGTTCCGGGTCTTCCTCGTCTCCATGATAAGGCTTGAGAAAGCTAACGTGAAAGACCAGGTGGATCTTCAACTTGGGCGGTAGTTGAACTCGATAAGATACCTTTCCAACACGTCCAATCACCGGGAAAGGGCCTTCATACCTCCGTATTAATCCCTTATGAACCTTCCTCAACGATTTGAATTGTTGAGGCAAGAGCTTCACCATCACTTGATCTCCGACCTCGAACTCGACGTGTCTCCTCAGCTTTAAGTCATACTCCCACCCTTCCATAGAAATTCCACTAAGTTTGAGTCAAGTTGTAGAAATCATTCCGGAATCTCCCGAGATAACTCAATATTATGCGGGGTCGTGACATCCTCCCCCGCCTAAGCTCGCGACGTCCTCGTCGTGCCATCCCCGTGATATCTCTTGATCTCGTCCGCAAACTGCCACAATAAGTCTTCCGCTTCCCAACTTTCTTCACTATCGGGCAAGTCACGCCACTTGATCAAGTACTCTTTATAGCTCGGTACTCCTGGTCTTTGTATCGTATGATCCGACAAAATCTCTTCGACCTCTCGATCATACGAAGTAACAACCGTGTTGGTGCCCGCGTTGGACATCCTCGTTCGGGTCTTCCTGTATCCATGAGAAGGGCTTGAGAAAGCTAACGTGAAAGACCGGGTGGATCTTCAACTTGGGCGGTAGTTAAACTCGATAAGATACCTTTCCTTACACGTCAATCACAGGAAGGGCCTTCATACCTCCGTATCAATCCCTTATGAACCTTCCTCAATGACTTGAATTGTTGAGGTAAGAGTTTCACCATCACTTGATCTCCAACCTCGAACTCGACGTGTCTCCTCTTTGCATCCGCCCACTTCTTCATCTTCTTAGTCGCCTTGTCTAACAATGCCCGGGCTAAATCCGCTTGTTCGTGCCACTCCTTCATGGTTTTGTAAGCGGCCGGACTACTCCCCTCGTATGATGCGGCTAAGGCATTGGGAGTCAATGGTTGGCGCCCCATGACCAACTCAAAAGGACTCTTCCCCGTGGCTTCGCTCCATTGCATGTTGTAAGAGAATTGAGCAACATCAAGGAGTTTAACCCAATCATGTTTGTTAGGCACTACATAGTGTCCGAAAGGTAGGCTCCTATAGTGCATTCACCCTCTCCGTTTGCCCGTCCGTTTGGGGATGAAAACTCGTGGAGAAGTTCAAATCCGTCCCCATGATCTTAAACAACTCCGTCAAAAAGTGCCCCGTAAATCTCGGATCTCGATCACTAACAATCACGCGTGGCACTCCCTAATACTTTACCACATTCTTGAAGAAGAGCTTGGCCGTATCATCAGCTGTAACATCGGGTGGTGCGGCTATAAAAGTCCCATACTTCGAGAATCGATCCACCACCCCTACAATACTTCCACCTCCTTCCGACTTCGGCAAGCATGTGATGAAGTCCATGGAAACACTCTCCCATGGTCCCTTGGGCGTCGGTAAAGGCTCTAGCAACCCTCCCGACTTCTTTTGCTCTATCTTGTCTTGTTGGCAAATAAGGCATGTTTGCACGAATGTCTCAACATCGTCCCCCATCCTTGGCCAATAATAAGTGCCCTCGACCAATGCCAATGTCCTCATAATCCCCGGATGACCAGCCCTTTGAATCATGACACTCTTTCAAGATTGCTTGCCTAAGGTCGCCCCACTTAGGCACGTAAAGCCGATCTCCTTTGGTGAATAACATGTCTCCCTTAAGCCAAAATCTCTGGGTCCTTTCGTCTTTCGCCAAAGCTATGATCTTCTTGGCCAAAGGATCATGTTCCAACCCTTCCTTTATTTGGTCTTGGAGGAAGAATTGGGCTTGGGTGATAGCCACAAACTCCGTCTTGCGACTCAGTGCGTCGGCTACCACATTAGCCTTCCCCGGCTTGTATTCCAATTGGTAGTCGAACTCGGCTAGGAAGTCTTGCTAACGAGCTTGCTTGGGACTTAAATTCTTTTGGGTTTGAAAGTAACTCGTGGCAATGTTATCCGTCTTGATCACGAATCTCGAACCCAACAAATAATGCCTCCAAATCCTCAAGCAATGGACAACTGCCGTCATCTCTTTCTCTTGCACCGTGTACTTCCTTTCCGTCTCGTTTAACTTCCGGCTCTCGAATGCGATCGGGTGTCCGTCTTGCATTAGAACTCCTCCAATAGAAAAGTCTGATGCATCCGTATGTAACTCGAAAGGCATGGTCACATCCGGTAGTCTCAACACCGGCTCTTCTATAACCGCTTTCTTCAAACTCTCGAACGCCGCTTGGCACTCTTCGTCCCATATCCAAGCTTTGTTCTTCTTCAATATAGGTCGTCAAAGGGGATGCTTGTATCCGGATTATCCCTATGATGAACATTTGGTAATAGTTCACCCAAACCAGTAATAAGAATCTCAACTCCGTAAAACCTTGTATGGTGGTTCCCAATCTTGGATAGCCTTTATCTTTGCACCGTCCATCATCAATCCGCCATTCTTGATCTTGTGTCCCAAGAACTCGACTTCGTCTTGGGCAAAAGAGCACTTCTCCAACTTCACATAAAGTTCATTGTCTCGTAACACCTGGAACACCTGTTTCAAATGCAAAGGACATGCTTCCTCCAAAGGTATGACTTATATAACAATAATATCGTCAAGTATACCATCACAATTTGTCTAAGGAACGGATTGATGAAACAACTTCTTCATGAGGGTTACAAAAATGTCGCCGGGAGCATTGGTCAAGCCAAATGGCATGACTAATAACTCATAAGAGCCATACCGAGTGACACACGTCGTCTAGGCCTCATCTCCATCCGTTATCCGTACTTGGTAGTATCCCGATCTCAAGTCCATAATGAGTGGAGAGTATCTCGCCTTTCCTTGTTGATCAAACAAATCCGAATCGAGAGAATAGGGTACTTGTTCTGATCGTTACCTAGTTAAGTGGCTCCAAGGGAGTCTGTTACACATCGCCTAAGGTACCCGTCCTTCTTCCTTTGAAATAGCACCGGCGCACCATATGGGGCTTTCGAGGGTCGAATGTAGCCCGCATCCATTAGCTCCTTGAGTTGGTTGCGTAACTCTTCCAACTCGGGTGGTGGCATTTGGTAAGGGGCTTTGGCGGGGGGTTTGGAACCCGTCTCCAACTTGATGGTATGATCCACCTCCCTCCTAGGTGGTAGTTTCTTGGGCAACTCCTTGGGCATCACATCCTTGAACCTAAAAGTACCCGCTCGATCACCTTTGGTACATCACTGTTGCTTGATATAATCCGTCTCTAGCCTTGTTACCGCCAAATAGCAAGGCTCGCTCTTGTTGAATCCTTTCTTAAATTGCATGGCCGAAAGGGTCTTTGCTCCATTTTTAGCATCCCGCTCCGTACTCACCATGCAAGTCTGTCCACCGTCTAGGATACACAAGGAATTAGTAAACGACATAGGGAAAGCTCATACCTTATCGAGAAATTCCAACCCAATTGACCACTTTGAATTATCCATCGGACCACCGATCAAATCAATAGTCCCATTCCTCACACCATTCCTCTATCTTTGCCCGAACATCCTTAGCTACTCCATGAATCGGCTTGGCCTTTGAATTTACCGCTTTAGTAGCTACACTTCCTTTCGTAGCATTAATCCCTAGTCGTTTAGCTTCATCTACCGCCACAAAGTTATGAGTTGCACCAAAATCAACAAGATCACGAACCTTAACACCATTGATGGTTTCTTGTACATATTGTAGGCCTTTCCCTACAACCTTCGACACCTCCGTATTTGCCTTGATTGCATTCAAGGATTCTCTTCGAAACCTATGCTCACGCACATCACTCCCGCCCTCTTCGTCTTCATGAGCCGACATCCGTTGAGGCTTGCTTTCTTCGGGCAATCACGAGCTCTATGAGGTCCATCACATATGAAGCATCCACATCTTGAGGGGGGCTGGTCTTCAAGTTTTTATCCTTTCTGGTGGGAGGTTTGCGTGCAACATCAACCTTTGGTTGGGTATTCTTTTCTCCCCCACCTTTCTCTTGGTTCACCTTCCGATCTTTCGGCTTAGACGGTTCCCTCCTCGTACTAAATTCAATCAAAGCCTCGGCATGAGCAATAGCCATAGAGAGATCTTGAACTCCTCATCGTTCTAACTCTGTCTTAGCCCATCCCTGTAAACCATCAAGAAAGTAAAAGAGAGAGTCTTGGTCGGAAAGCTACGGAATCTTCAAGACAAGTGTGGTGAAAATCTTAAACGATCAAAATAACCCCCCCCCCCCCTCCCACCCCCGACTCCCGTATGTCCTGGATTGTTTGAGTTATACGATTGCCAGACTCTTACGCCCTTCGTTCTTAGCATTCTCCGGATAGAATTGCTTCTTGAAATCCGCCACAAATTCAGCCCAAGTATCGATAGTAGCCGTACCTCACTCGATATCTCCATACCGACGTTCTCACCATAATGCCGCGGTATCCTTCAAGTATCGGGTCGCCATTTTGATATTGGAAGCATCATCCACCACCTTGACACCTTCTAAGTATTGTTCCATTTCCCACAAGAAATCATCAACCGCCCTAGCTTCCCGCTTTCCCACGAACGGTGATGGTTTAGGAACATCAATTCTTCGGACATGATTAGTGTTGCCTGCCGCCTACTAGCAAGGAGGAATCCGCTTGCACAGCGCCTTATTCGTTTGCCAACGGCTTCTATGCACTTGATGAAGTGTGGAGACCTCATCTCCAAACTCCTCTCGTATCTTCGTGATCTTGCCCATGAACGAATCTCTTAAGTCATGGATTTCACGCTTCAAGTCGCCACTAAGAGTAGTGAGGCTACTCGAAAGTCCTCCCTTATACTCGTGAAATCGGAGTCCAAACCTTCCAAGCCCTCAACTTGGTTCTTCAACTCCGCCATGGATGTCTCAACACCCGCCACTCTCTGATCCAAACTTGCCACAACGTCCTTGGACGTTCCTTTCTTCTTAGGGTTTTGACGCATATCATCCCGACCCCTGTTCTCGTCAATATTAACACGTTTACTTCCACTTTGCAGCGTTTGCTTCTCGGTTTCAACGCCACTTGCATCGAATTGACCCTTGCATCTAATACCTCTTGCACAGACTTGTCTCGAACAAGGGTCTTCCGCAGTGTGGCAACTTTGTTAACTAAGTCAACTTTGCTCTCAAACACTCAACGATCTTGGCACCTAAGAAAGCTTTAAAGAAAGGAATACAGTGAGAAGGGCATATGCTTTATATTGCTAAAAGAAAACTTTAAAGAGAGAATACATCGTGAAGAATGAGATGATTTCCTCAAATGAGGATGACTTATTATATATCTACTCAAAACTAGGGCTTAAATATGGGCATTTAATACTTGGGCCCGTATTCTACAACCTTCTACAAGAAGCTTCTAGGTCTTCCATGAGCTTTCAAGGGCTTCCAAGAGCTTTCAAGAGATTCTCCCACCTTTCATAGAATTTCACTAAGTCTTCTAGTCAAGTGTAGAACAATCCGGAATCCCGGGTAACCTCGTAAAATTAGGCGGGACGTGACAGTAACGCGTCCTCAATTTTTTCGAGGACTAGGCTATCAATCGAAAATATGTTCATGATAATGCTTAGAAATATTGATTCTATTCCCATCTATTAAAAGTTTATAAGTAGTGATCAAGAATCAGGAATGAAAAGATAACTTGATGCTATAACTTACTGCTTATTAACGAGATACAAAATACATATCGAACCACCTGATCGAAGAACTATGTAATGATAAAGGCTAGGTGTTGCCAAATAGGGATAATTTAGTTTATATTATAAAACTATGAAACGAGAAGTGCGGAACAAAACTTATCTATACTATATTATAAAGAATTTAGGACATTTTAGTTTTAGAAAGTCTTAAAAATTCAAACTTTTAAACTTACTTGTTATAAAAATATAAGGATATGCAATCTTGATCATTCATCTCTCATTTTATTAAACTATATGACATGTGTCACTTCTTAATTAAAAAACCACATTTATTTTTAAATTAAAATATTTTTTTATGATTTAATTTCATCAAATTTTCTAAAATTTTGTGCTCTTTAATTCAACATCCATTTTCATATATATATTTTTATAAATTTTTAGTTTTTTTAATTTTTAATGCCGCTGAAACTGCTGCTTTGCGCGGGTACCATGCTAGTATAGTTTAATAAGTAAAAAATTAAACCGAAAAAAAATATGAAACAGAAACTAATAAAAAAAAACTGTGTTGCATTATAAACAAAAAGTCAAAAAGGATAAAAAGTACATAACATTTGTAATTTTTTTGGGCTAGGTTCTCTTATAGTATCACCCAACAATAATATCATTTTCAGAAGTGTTGATAGAGAAACATGATTGTAAAGATAAGCATTATGCTATAACTTACTGTAATGCTTATTGACGATGATACGATATACATATCGAACAACCTTAACAAAGAACCATGTAAAGACTAAGGGGGTCTTTGGGCAAGCTTATGTGTTTCTAAGAATCCCCAATTCAAAGGATTGTGCTTATTAGCTAATTTTCTTCCCAAAAATGATATACGCCTTTTGAAACAAGCTAAACCAAACACTTTCAAGTGCTTACTGCTTAATAGCGCCTTTCCAAGTACAAAAAGCTATTGAGCACTTCAAATATGCTTCTCCAAACTCCCCTTGAGGCTACATTACCTACTTTATTATGTTCATGTAGGTATATCCATACCGTCTTCCTTAACTAGACAACAAGCTTTGCAGGTAGAACTCAACATTATCGAGCCCACAAAGTGTCTTCACTACTGGCATGGTAGCAGGAACATCTAACTGGAACGTTGATTCAGAACCGTCTAAATTTACCCCCTTCCAAGAACACAGTTGCTTTCTTGCTTCCTTAATGGCGGCTCGAGTTGCACAATGAACAGAAGACGAAAGAAGTAACGGTGGCTCACCTGAAGCTGCAGTCACAACAATAACATTTAATTATATACTTTTAAAAGGTATAAATTATAGGGTTTATAAAGACGGTTTTTACCTTTTGAAGAAAGAACACGCTTTTTATGTGGCCCGCTGTTTACTATTTGAACATTAAGTTGTTTAGGTATAGTATCGATTGTGGGTATCTTGTATGTCCATGTGCCATCCGCAACCACCATGCCATCAGAATTTGTAAGATATTCTTCAAGCATGAAAAACCCGATTCCTTGCACAAACGCCCCTTCAATCTGTAGAATATTAAGCCTTGCTACTTATCTTCGCGTCATCCATGTATAAATGCACTTTTGACTGTGCACATAACTTATAAAAATGGTTAGAGTGTTACATACCTGTCCCAAATCCACAGCAGGATTCAAGCTCTTTCCACAATCATATATAAGGTCTGTTTGCAACATTTTGGTCTCACCTGTCAATATATTTATTTCAACCTGTTTTTCCAGCATTGGCATCAGATAACGATATTCGTCACAAAACAATTAGAATGCGGAATATTTTACTGCAATGGTCAGGCCCTAGCTTCTGAAACTACATCCATTAACCCATAGAAATTGCAACCTTTAAAAATTGTCTCGACTTTTTGTCAAATGTGAATGTGTTTTTTTTTTGTGTGCCTGCGTGTCTTAAAGTATTTGACTTTTGTCAAATGTCTAAGTTAAGCTTTAATAACAGCATAAAAGGTAATCATGTGGAATCAAATTACCTCACTAACTGCAGCCCCATAGTTGATGTATCTCATGGCAGTAAACTCGGGTACAAATAAGGCACTTGCTGATAAATGAACCGACTGAGAAGTCGCCTGCATAATAAGAAAGTCCCATTTAACCGAATCCATCTGTTCCTTTAGCTTTTCCATTACAGGCGCCAATCTTTCAACCAGAATGTTGCAACAAAGTCTAACCGCTTCACAGCTTGCTTCAGAAGTAGTACTTCCAGCAGTCCACCCACCTTGAACCATACTCAAAGTATCCGCTTGAATAACCCGCACCTTCTCCAAAAGCCCATCGGTTCCATCACATTCAACCGCACTTAAACAATAAGCAGTCATTTGTTTAACCTTGGTCCATAGCCCCTGACCCAACTCAATGCCACCAACTTCCACCACAATTGAAGCATCCTTTAAAATACTCACTTTGCCTGGTGTCGGCCTTAATGACACCTCGTGAAAAATGGGAACTCGAGAAATACCTCTTTTCCGCCATCTATTATTCTCATTAAACTTTTTGACCAGGTCAACTCTATAGTCAAAGTTAGAAGATTTCATTAACTTATCCCATATAGTCGGTAAAGTATACTCTAAAGGCTCACCAGCACTATTACCACCATAAAATAACCGTAGACTATCGAAACTATGAAAATTGGTTTCTCTTACTCCACCAACATCTTTAGAAAGAAAAGAAGCAACATGTTCCACCACTGCTTCGGCTATAAAAGAAGCTTGCACCTCTCCCGGGCCCCGCATTGCCGATTTACTTGAATGGTTCGTTTTACATATTTTAAAGTCAAATGAAAAAGCACCAAAATCGTACTTTTTAAGTGCACCAATCATATTCAATGGCATTATAGGGCTTATATCAGTTGACATGCCAGCGTTGACTAGAATATCTAGATGCAGGGCTGTGATCTTCCCGTTTGATTTGAATCCTACTGTGTAATTTATTTTCATGGGATGTCTTCCTCCCGCCATCATCATATCTGTCTTCCGGTTGACATATGTTCTCACAGGGCGGCGCAATTTGTGTGCTGCAAGTGCACATGCTGTTGCAGTCTGCATTAAATATTATCAAGGGTTATTTGCATAAAAATAACGTAGTGTTCCATTGGTCCCGTGTTATCATTTTAAGATGGTTTTGTGTTTCTTTCAGGTCATATTGTAACCCGTAATCTTCACATATATAATTTATAAGATATCAATATAACAATTTTATACACAGATATAACAAATTTATATAAAAAAAATTCGCATTTTTGAAAAAAATTTAAGGTTCTTTTGTTGCTACCACAAAACCGCCTTTATACGACTCAGATGTACAAAATGGTTAAAACTGAATAATATGAAATAATTGATACTCACCGGCATAGCTTTAATAGCCTTGCCACCAAAGCCGCCTCCAACTCTTCTTGTAATGACCCGAACATTATGTTCAGGAATGTTAAGACACCGTGCAATTACACTTTGTGCATACTCAGGGACTTGAATGGAACTATAGACGACCATGCAGTTATCTTCATCCGGTATAGCTAAAGCAGTTTGTGTTTCCATATAGAAATAGTACTGTGACGGAAGTCTAATCTGCATAGCAACTAAAAATTACCAAAAGAACCACTTAAAAGCAAAAAATACCCGCAACACACTTTTATAGTTTAGCTATGTAATACCTCAGCAGAGTGGATTTGGTGATCAGCTTCAGCCATTCCCTTTGCAAAATCACCAACCTGTGATGGATATAGGATTGACGGGACTTCAAAAAAGCTTGATCTCTCGACTGCTTGTTCAACAGTTAAGATGGGTGGTCCCAAGTCTTCAGTGTTGTAGTCAATAACAGCTGTTTCCGCTGCCACATCGGCATTCTTTTGTGTATCCGCGACCTAAAATTTTCAGTCCATATTATATGCACATTATCAAGAATTATATGCCATATATTTTTTTATAAGAGTTAAATTACCGCAAATGCTATAGGCTGGCCAGCACACTCAGTGAGGTCATTGGCAAATAAAGGGTCTGGACCAAAAAAGGTCTTAGCTCCTATGTTATCCCCTCCTTTTGGAATATCTCTGAATGAAACAATACTATTTTCATCCTTTTCCGACTTTAATTTAATACCCTTTACCCATGCTAACGATTTGGTACTGCAAATAAATGCTCCATGAAGGCAATTTAACGGTGAAGGAATGTCATCAACAAATACAGCTTCACCTACATGATTATAATTGAAATAACACATAACTGGCTTAAACAAGAAAAAACTAAGCATTGATCGAGGCAAGTAAACAAACCGGAAGCTTGGATGGCAGCACCAGTTTTTTGGATTGGTTCGCCAACAGGGAAATGTTCCTTGCTCGATTCTATCACCTGCTTTGCTGGTGACAACAATGTTTTTCGTTCACACTCATCAGCTGTCTGAATGCCACCGTTGACATTTGATACACCAGCATCAACTAGTGGCATTAGAAACTCAAAGAGAAAACTAACAGCCAAACTTGACCGATAAGCAGGATGTGACGTCCCATCTTCAGGCGTCACATCAACCTTTATTAATTTAAGAGCTTCGTATATTAAATCAAGACTTAATGTTTTTCCCACAAGATAATTTTCAACTGTACTCGCCCTTATTGCATGTTTAACCCCAAAAGAACCAAAAGCTAACTGAATACTGTTAACTAAAACGCCACTGTCACACATAGAGACGTCAGCCGAGAAAGCAGCATTTACATAAGCCAACGCATTTCCAAGAGGACGTGGGGAGGCACGATAAGTTTCAAATAAAAGTTTAGCGTTAGAATTTTCCGAGAACCCGTTTTTTAGTACTTTTGAGTACGGAATATGTACACTCAAAAGCACACTTCTTGAATCAAAAACACCTTTTGCAAGAAACTTCTCTAGTGTAAGAAGTTCCTTTCCTACGCCTGTCAAGATAGTAACTTTTGACTTAACAGCCAGAAGCACCGTGGCGATATCTGAAGGGAAACTTTTCCTTTGTGCCATCACCAAATTTCCGCCTACACTCGCTAGATTTCGGACCGATTCAGAAGCAATTTTTTCAAAATGCGAAGCAATTTTCTTTAACACCAAGTCCTCGCTTGTTTCTTCTAAAGCCAAGATTAATTT
This sequence comes from Tanacetum coccineum, assembly GCA_026074375.1. Lineage (NCBI taxonomy): Eukaryota > Viridiplantae > Streptophyta > Magnoliopsida > Asterales > Asteraceae > Tanacetum > Tanacetum coccineum. Next base: position 2,846 of record BQNB010047079.1, on the reverse strand, counting down.
AGAAATCGAGACAGTTGCTCCAACTTCAATATATGAGCCAGTCCTTTTAATCACAGAAATCTCGGGTATAAACCTAAGATCAATGTACTTATCATAAAGCTCGGTTTCCTTATAATACCCGATTCCAGTATTACCAGCAACTAACTTTACAGTCACACCATTTTCAGCTTCCAACAGCACCCCAAGTTCCTGTACTGATAGTGGACTATACCAAGACTTATCCGCATTATTCAAAACCGTCGTCGATCTAAATTTATTTTTCAAGAAGTCAGGATATGTACATATCTGTTTTGGATCATAAAATGGTAGTTTATCAAGTTTAGCCTCCTTTTTCCAGAACGAATTAAGCCCCAAATCTTCCATATCAACATCGGACGCAAAACTTTTGCATACATCAGCAATTGGTCGATAACCAGTGCATCGACATAAATTCCCAGAAATTGACTTTTCGGCTTCTGATATGGTGAGTTTGGAGAGACCGGGAGTAGGTTCGGGTCGATTGGTTTTTTCTGCATTGGTAAGTGCTGAGAAGAGTGAAACACACATTCCGGGAGTACAGAAACCACATTGAGATGCATGGAAGCCTGCGAAACGTTGGTGGATTGTATGAAACCCGTCTTTGCTGTTTCCTAGGCCTTCAGTTGTTGTGATTGAACAACCGTTTAGACTGCAAAGAAGTGTAAGACATGAATTGATTTTGTAATCTTCGACTTGTTTGAGGTTGGAGTCGTACTTGGATAGTAGGACATTACAAGCACCACAACCACCTACATATAATTTGCACAAGGTTTATATACATATAAAATAATGTTTCAAAAAAATCAAACTTAGCACATTGTTATATGACTATATATCCAGAAATGGTGAGTTCTAGGTGGTAGTTTACAGTCATTATATCAGACAAGTTGTGAACTAAACAAGAAGTTTCGTACAATTTAAATAAAGTGCATATTACAAGTTCAAACAAGTTTTGTACTTCTTTGTTAAAAAAAAAAACAAGTTTGTACCATAATCTTTCGAACATAACTTGTCTCACAAAAAATGTTCCAAGCTAAACATGAGTCATTATATGTTCAAGGGAAAATTGCACAGAAATGTTGAAAACATTCATGTTTTTGTCGTTGTAAGCATCCCCTTTAACTTTTACAGTTTGCTGTAGCAAATTTTTACTACCATTGTATGTAACTGGTCTCCCAGACTTGTTAACTATTTTAACAAAAGTATGATATAGGAGTAAAAAAATATGTTAATAGTAATAAATCATGTTTTTGTTACATCAAATGGCAATAAAAAATAATTAAAAAAAAACTGTTAAAAAGAACATATATGTAACATGAAATGGTGCAATTTCCTTATTTACATACAGGATACATATGAAAAAACATTAAACTTCATTTCATTTTGGTGCAATTTTGTCTATTCTTTAGTAATGGATTACACAAGGGATTAAATCTTCATGCACAAAATGTTGCAAATCTCATACAACGATTTTTTTTAGCATATTAATATAAGGACTAATGTGTAAGATTGATTATTCAAATTGTCATCTAAACTTTTTTGCATATTATTGTTAGTTTAAAGGGAGTGTTCGGAATTGCTTATTGCATGCTTATCTAAAAGTTTTTTTTAGCAAAGCTTATTTAAAAGTTAAAACATGCCTTTTTCTTCTCTGTAACAGTCCAAACACATACTTTTCAGTTTTCAACTCTTACAAAACACAACCCCATCACCACCTTATCCAAACACCCTAACTAAGCAATCCAAACACTCTCACTAGTAGACAAAACAAAGACTCCAGAAATTTCATTTCATTATCAAAACTTTAAAAAAAAAAGACAAAACAAACCTTCACCACAACCAAGCTTAACACTCTTGAAACGTGTTTGCAACCTCAAAAACTGAAGCAAAGTAGTTGAAGGGTCAACGTTAGACAACTCAAAGCGTTCACCATTAACAGCAAACACAAGCCGTTGACTTTGTTCCACGCATGTTTTTGTCTTTGTCATGACAATATCTTGTACTTCATCCATATGTTGTTGTTCTTGTTCTTGTTAATGATACTGAGGTTTTTTTTGGTTCGGTTATAACAGGTGTAAACAAATCTAGGAACAGAAAGTGAGGATGATCTATAATAGTGATATGTGTAAGTAAGTGGTCGGCTTTTCAAGAATCTTGTACTCACAAAAGTCGCTGCTACTTTTTTATATGCCTTCACTTTATATAATACTGTGTATTTATTATGCAAAATATTCAACAACTACTTTTTTTAATATTAAATGTTAGTGTCATTAAAGTGAGAATTTATGCACCGGTGCATGTTGACTATATAAATAGTCTGGTTACGAGGATTAATATATGGGGCAATTAAAATGCAAAACACATTTGCTTAAGAAAAAAAATTAAACGAGAAGTGTGAAGTTACAAATTAGATTAGATTATATATATTACCGGTGTAAAACACAGTCGTTTTGACAGTGGGTTACATCCGGCTCATTTGGGCTCCCATTTTGGGCTCTCACTTTGAGCTGGCCATTTTTTTTTTTTAATTTTCTTAGATACAAATTAGGGTGGAAAAATATTACAAAATTATCGATTTATTCAGATAAAAAAAAAACCCGCGGAGACATCTTCGATACCTAATAACTTTAAAATAATCGACAGGGTCACAAACGTACAACTCTATATTGCATTAAACGGTGCCATAGCCCATATAAAAAAACAAACTATTAAACATGAGACTGAAAAAATAAATTCGAAAAAAAAACACGCGGGACATAAACTTATATAAGGAAAAAAAACAAACTATTAAACATGATACCGAAAAAATAAACCCGCATTATTAAACA
>BQNB010047078.1:0-43346 GCA_026074375.1 Tanacetum coccineum | reverse complement strand
ATTTGGCATTTTAAGTCCGTTTTTTGTTATTTTAGCTTGTTTTTAAAGGTAAAAGGTATGTGTAATTAAGCACATACCACAATGCACCCTTTAATTTGCATTTGCCCTTTGATTTGACCATAGGTAAATGAGGTAGGGGATGATCTACAGTAAAACTGTATTTCGCGCCCTTTTTTAACTAAACGGGTTAAAAAGAGTAAGAGTTTGGATTAATTGCAAAACTAGCCCCTCTCTTTGTTTAATAAAAGTCATAGTGTTAAATGACTTTTATTTTTGGTAACTTGGGTCACTGGAGTTATATAAAAGGGTAATGGGCTTTTAGGTTTTGGGCTTTTGGATCTGGGTAAGGTTTTTTTAAGGGTTTAGGGCCCATTAAGCCTTAGGGACCATTTGTGTAACTTTTGGAACTTGGGGGACTTAAATGGAAACATTAGGATTTTTGTCTTCTAGTGGTTGACTTCTGTTGACCAAGGTTTGACTTTTTTACTTTGGATTCCGGCTCTTGCACACTCTTCCGTTCTCGAATCCGTGTTTGTCCGTTTTTGATGGTTTTTATGTGATTTTTGTTATATCCGTACCTGCACACACAAAACATAAAAACAAGTATATTTTTGCCATTTTAAATCTGTTTTGGGTCATTTAGGGCCATTTTTGGTAGAAACGGATATGTATATTTTACACTTATCAAAATTCCCCAAACTAAACGATTGCGTGTCCTCATGCAATATTACATGCCTTATAACCAAATATCTTAAAACTTCCCCAAACTAAACCTTTGAAAAGTAGCAAAGATTTTTGTTGAGAGAGCTAAGAGATCACAAGTTATAAAACACCCGAATTCCCATTTTCAAAGATTTTTTATTTTTTATGATTTTTCTTGATATATACCTAACTACAACTTATTCTTGTGTGACATAATGTATTGTTTTCATTACCTTGGTGGTAAGTTTTAGGATCATGGAACAAAAAGCACTTGAAAAGTGTCTTAAAAGATAACTTCATCATTCCCGATTTTTCACTTTTCCCATGCTAAGCTTAAAAATAAGATCACCGTTAAGTACGAGCTAAGATGCTAAGACTACTTATAATTACAACTTGTGAATTTCTCTTCCCGACATAAATCATATATTTAAGTGTGTGTGCTCAAATTAATTTAAACCATTAAATCCACATATTTAGATAGTTGAAATCCGACCAAGCTTTACACATGGGCCTTTTGGGCTAATATGTTAATCACTTAGTAAGATCACAACTCAAAGCAAACAAAAACCTCCTTAGCTAAGACATCGTTGGTTCACTTGTCCCATTTTCAGTTCACTTGACCCCAATGAGTTGACTTTCTTCTCTAGCTTCCCTTCACGTCTCGGGTATGGTCTAAGCTTTTGAATCACCCCATCGGAGAAATAATAATCGAGGGACTTCCATGAACTTTTGTTGAAAAAGCCTTTGTAGACTTTTGCATACGCAATCTTAGTTCAAAAGTATACCTTGGTTTGTTAGAAAAGGAAACTTTTACTATTTATTTTCTAACTTGAATACAATTATTAATTAATTAGTTACCTTTATTAGGGCTAGGAACGGTATCATTTTCTTCGACGAACATCGGCACACATTCCGACAAGGTCCGTGTACTTATTATGATACCAACCCTAAATATACATCCTCACATCTTTATTTCGATGTCACATCAGATAGCGAACCGAACAAATGCCCATGTACTTATTGCGTTGAGTTTTGTATATATTATTAACACTTAGGACTCTTAATTAACTTGCATCATTTTTATTCACCATCTACATTTTTTTTTCTTTTTCATAATATATTTTTTTTTTACTTATTTTTTTATTTATTTATATTCTAACACATTATATTGCAAAAGGAAAAAGTTCTTTTTAGAAATAAGCTCAAAGTAATAAAATTGAACTTAATTCTTAATTTTACCAACGATGTTGACTTCATCATCGATAAGTTTTTTCTCTAAAAATTTGTGGATTTAAACTTTTAAGAGTAAACTTTAATTTGTATAAAATTAAACCAGTGACAGTTTAAATTAAGATTTTAGAATCTTCGGGGAAGAAAAACCACAAGTTATTTCTTTAAGCTTTAACAATTAATACTTTTAAAATAAAACTTGTTTATGCATCCTAACTCTAATCAAACACTATCATTTCTTATTTCTTTGCAATTTAAAATCTTAATAAACAGAAATTCGCATACTTAGCCCTATATAAATCACAACTCGATATTTAAAATCTTCTTGAGATTAGTACAAAGTCTTCAATTTACTAATGCATTTCAAGTCTAGCATGTTTAAAGTCTACATGAAACTAGCACAAACTATCATCATTAATTGTTAAGGGAGAAAGCTAGAACTCAACACGTTCGATCGGGTCAAAAATTACTTTCTATTCTCACCAACAGAAAACCTACTTTCGTGTCTTAACACTTATTATTTTATTTTTATTTTTATTTTTTTTCTTTTCAACTACTAATATTTTTTTTTTCAATTTTTTTTGACTACAAATAAGAACTTAAAAATTTAAAATTTTTGCTATTTTTGCGGGAAAACGGGTACGTGAGAACAAAACAATAAGCAGGCAACATTAAATCGATAGATTCCCTCCCCAAACTAAAACAAAACATTGTCCTCAATGTTTAAAGTCGGGTCTCTACGAAAATCTAAGCCGTTTATGAATTATGCAAAGATAAACATGAATCGATAAGATGAAAGGATATCGGATCTCCCTAAACTAATTTCAAACAAAGGATAGGAAGCTCGAGTGAAACGGGATACAACATCGAACACGAGAGGCTTCAGAAATTGTTGGTTCAATCCTATAAAAATCACAACAAACAACAAACAACGAAAACCAAAAAAGGATAGCCTCAACACATCACAACACATTATTAATAGAAAATGGATAGAAGCATGGGCGTGAACTCCAACAAAGAGGCTTTATTTTTGATTCACGAGTCGCAGAAGCTCGACTCGATTCGCCCTGAATTTAGTTGTTCCTTTGGTGAGAGGGTGTGGAGATCCGGGACTACTTTGGGTGTTACTGCTCCAATATACGAAGTATATTGTTTTAACCTCTCGCGGTGGACCATTTTGACTGTTGAAATTCAGGCCATAGGGTTGAGATATATTCTCAAGGTGTTCCGTATTGAAAAGAAACTTGAGTCGATAGTGAAAGGTCTTGACCAACGAGTGTTTTAAGCCTTGTCGGAGAAACTAGTCTTTAACGGGAGTTGATGATGTTCAAAACTGTGATCACCAACATTGAAAGATTCGATCTCTGGATTTTGATGTCGTGAAGACTTTCTGTTCATCCTCTCCTTGTTAAATCGCAATTGAATTTCATATGCTCTTGATCTCGAACGCTCGGTTTTAGTTGCATTTAGTTGCAGCTTCAGATGATCCACCCGCGGTTTTAAGATCGAAATTTACGTGTTTGAGAGGCCCAGAATAATCTTTGTGGTTTTAATTCGTACCGGTAATTTGACGTAGACGTTTTACATAATACACGAGAAGTATGAGGGTGTGATCCGATATTCGGGTGTTTTCAAAGGCGGTCGATAGCCAATAACGATAGTCTATCTTGTTCAGACCGTATTGAGCTAGGTTCTCTCTTACGTCCTTCTTGATATACGTTTAAGACCACGCGTTTTGGAACACCTCAAACTGACCAAACGTTGAGGGTTGTAAAGACGTAGCTAAACGAAGTGTAAACTATCTTATATTTAGACATCAATTTGGACAAATTTGTTGAGTTAACAAAGTGGGTCCTACGATCGCTAAATTTATAGCTCTCGCGTGTCCAAATCGGAGCAAAAGAGTCTTTAAAATTTTCACTATACACGAAGCAATCGTTTGTGGGGGAGGAGCGGCCTCTTCGCTTCAACCCATTTCGAAAGATAGTCAACTGCTTCAAGGATTATAATTATTCCCTTTGGATTGATGGAAAAGGTCCTATTAAAAATCATACCCCTTATATCGAAGATTTTACCAACGCTTTGTATTGCATTTTGAGCTTTCATCCTCATGAGAAATTTGCCTTGTCGTTGTCACGTTTCACAGATTTGAATCCCCTCCCTCGAATGAGCATTCGATATCTATGTGGGCCTAAAGAAACCGGCATCAAATACTTTTCGAGCGGTGAGATTGGCACTATGTTGGCCCCGGTTAGGGTCCTTAATGACAAGCCTGAGGATTTCAAGAGCTTCGTGTCATGTCACACCTACGAAATGATTTGATTCCGAATATACGAAAGAGTAGGATTCCATCCCAGAAATTAGTATTACGTCGCCTTTGAAAAATTTTCCTCTTTTGTTGAGTTGACATCCTTTTTTTGATAAATTTTCCCGCGTATGTAGTTTGCAAAATCGAAAACAGGGGTACTTCGTTTAATATAACTCCAAGAGTTTCTAAAGGAAAATTTTCATTAAATGTCTTTGTTGTCCAAAACATCTTTGTGAGGGATGCTCGAGTTCTTGACAAATTGTTCGGCTGCTAGTTTTCACTTCCTTTATTGTCATGTAGATGATATCGTACTCTTGTAAATGTAACCCCATCGGAAGCAACTTGGTTTGGCATTTGTTTGTTCATGAGTTATTTCAAGCGGAGTGGTTCGGTAGTAAACAATGCTTTTAGATAAGACACAGTTATGGGCGAAACTTTTTCAAAAGCATACACTACGGCGAGCATATCGCCTTCTCCGTTGTGTGTAATGAATGTTTGAGCTTCGGTCATTTCTTAACTGCATAATGTATTGGTGAAATGCTTCGTCTTTTACTTTACCTGTTGTCCAAGAAACGCATCCCAATCCGCAAAATCGCTGCGCGAATCACAAATTAATTCGAAAGGTAGTTCCAATCCAGGGACAACTAGATCGGAGCTTTGGTAAGATTGATTCTTATGGGGTTGAAAGCATGGATACAATTTCTTGAGAAAATACAAATGGTGTGTCTTTTTTGAGAAGGTGAGTTATTGGTCTAGAAATCTTGGAAAAGTCTTAAATGAAACGACGGTAAAATCCCGCATGACCTAAGAAACTTCTAACTCCTTTGACAGTAGTCGGATGAGGGAGTTTAGCAATAACGTCAATTTTTGCTCGGTCGACTCAATTCAGACTTAGATACTTTATGACCTAAAACATACCTTCTTTTACCATGAAATGACATTTTCCCATTAAGAACTAGATTTGTGTCTTCACAATCTTTTTAACATTCGTTCAAGTATTAGAAGATGAATCAAAACTATCACCAAAAGAAAGAAAAATGTTCCTTAAAACCACTCCATTGTCTTTTCTATCATGTCGTGAAAAATCGCCATCATACAACGTAAAGGTTCCAGGAGCATTACATAATCCAAATGGCATACGACGATAAGCAAAAGTACTGTACGGGCACGTAAAAGTCATTTTCTCTTGATCTTGAGGATCAATTAGAATTTGAAAATATCCCGAAAAACCATCTAAGAAACAATAAAATTCATTGCCGACTAAACATTCTAGCATTTGAATACATGAATTGGAGAGGAAAATGATCTTTATGAGTCGCTTCGTTAAGCTTCCTATAATCGATACATACTCTCCATCCGATAACTAGACGTGTTGAAATTAATTCATTCTCTTCATTTGCAACGACGGTCATTCCTCCTTTTTTAGGGACACAATGGATTGGACTAACCCACGGGCTAGTTCCGACGTTCGGGTATTTATTCCAGGCATCAAGAAGTTTATCAACACTCCTTCTAATGACTTCTTGAATTTTTGCGGTTCACCAGTCTTTGGACTTGCATTCGATGGTTTACAATTGTCTTCCATCAAAATCTTATGAGTACAAAAACGAGGGTCGATACCCTTGATATCGGTTATTTTCCAAGCAATGGCACGTTTATGAGATTTAAGAACATTAATGAGAGCTTCTTTTTGATCGTTTTTTAAACCTTTTGCTATGATAACGGGTAACTTATCATTTTCTTCCAAATAAGCATATTCTAAATGAGATGGTAAGTCCTTTAATTCCAATTCCGGAGGCTCTTCAATTGAAGATTTGGCCTCGGTAACTTCACTTTGCTTAAGGTCCATCGGAGGAAGTTAAAACGGGTCATCATTTAACAATTGTTCAAGCCATAAATGTCAGCTTTCCTCCGGATCACAATCATCATGATCACTTTCCAAAGAAATTGATTTGTCATAAAGATAAGCATCAATTTCTTCCAAAGTAAATTCGGAAGTAAACGGCTCGGACGTCGAAGTGGGATTGCCACTTGAAAAATCATCACTAGGAAATCCTAACAATTCCGGAGCATACTCCTCACAAATTTCATCAATGATGTCAATTCGGTTTACCGAATTGTCATCCGTAGAGGAATATTTCATGGTTTGGTCTAAATTGAAAGTGACGGCTTCGTTGTCAACACGGAGGGTGATTTCTCCTTCGTAAACGTCAATTAAGGTACGACCGGTTTTCAAAAATGACCTTCCAAGTATAAGAGGTACTCGGGGATCGGCTTCGAAATTGACAACTACAAAATCGGCGGGAAAGTGGAATTTTCCAACTTTAACGTAGACGTCTTCGGCTAAACCCTTAGGGTAAGTTATGGATCGGTCCGCTAATTCTAAAGTCATTCGAGTCGGTGAAAGTTCGGGCAAAGAAAGTTTTTTCCAAATTGAAAGGGGCATTAGATTTATGCTCGCACCAAGATCGGCCAAGGCGTGACATATCTCCATTCCCGGGAATTCACAAGGAATAAGAAATTTACCCGGATCTCCTAGCTTTTCGGGAAGCTTTTTAAGGAGCATCGCCGAGCAATTCTCGTTCAATGTAATTTTTACTAATTCGAGCAACTTTTCTTTATTCATTAAGGAATCCCTAATCGTAGGAGCAACTCTCGGCATTAAAAACAAAGCATCCGCAAAACTTATATCAAAACGCAAATCTTGAAACATTTGAAAAATCTTTTCTTTTTGGTATGAAGCTTTTTCTCGATTCTTTTGATTGTCTCGTCTTGAAGGGTAAGGAATATTTGGCTTAGGTACCGTCTTCGGAATCTCGAGTTCCGAAGTCGGAGTTGATTTTGGTAAAGTCTTCAGAATCTCGGGTTCCGAAATTGGTTTAGGGATAACCGGAGGTGGGATTTGAGCGGTACTTCTTTGGAAATCATTTTGCTCCTCATCCGTTATTTCCTCGGTCTCTCGTTCCACTACCTTTTTCGGGGAAGGTTTAGTTGGATTCGAGGGTCCCTCGTAAGCTACACCACTTCGGGTAGTGATTGCTTTCATCTCGCCCTTCGGGTTAGGAATCGTATTACTCGGAAGAGTACCCGAAGGTGAGGCTTGGGCTTGAAAGAAACTACTTAACATGTTTTGAAGATTATTTTGCAAATTGGTTTTGATTCATCAAGGCGGTTTGTTGATTCTTGATTGTATTTTGAATCTCGTTTTTTAACTCTCCTTTCATCGAAGTGATTTGGTATTGCAAATTCCTAATCGTTTGATCATTAGACTTTTTGTAATTCGAAAAATCATTTGAAAAATTGTTCACTTGGATTATTAGGAACTTGAAAACGTTGATTTTGAAATCCTTGGTTTGAAATTCGAAGCATGATTACTGGACTTGAAAACTTTGATTTTGAAAATTGTTCCCTCGATTGAAATTATTTCCTTGACCCTGATTGTTATAATTCCTATTTTGACCTTGATTTTGCACCGGAGCAAAACCTGGTGGTGCCATTTGATTACTAACTCGATTTAGTAGGACTTGTTGATTATAAGTTCCCGTGGTTGCACAAACATTTTGATTATTATCGGTAGCCGGACAATTATACCATGCATGAGCTCCACATCAGTTACGCAATTTTCCTCAACCGCCTTAACGGTGGGGTGGGCAACAAACCTTTTTAGAAACAATATCGACTAAGGTCGAAAGTTGATCTGCAAGTTTATAAATTCGTTCCTTCGTTTTGCTAACATTTTCCCTAGAATTAACCCTAGAAGCATTTGTTTTGTTTATCGAATAACGCACTTTTGACTTGTTTTCAATTATATTTAAAGATTCCCTAGTAGTCTTACTTAACAAATTACCACCCGCTGCGGCATTAAGGAGTCTGTTCATTCTCGTTTAAACCATTATAAAAGTATCAACTTGTGTTAAATCCGAAAATCCGGTGCGTGTAGGGCGAAGATCTAGCATACCCTTAAAAACGTTCCCACGCTTTCACTAAAAGATTCATCGGACATTCTTGGGAAAACGAGAAATTTTGTTCTTTAAGGTGAGTGATTACGAAGGAGGAAAAAATTGGTTAACGACTTGTAACGAGATTCGTCCCAGTTAAAATTGAATTCGAAGGTTCTTTCTCGTACCAAGTTTTAGCGGCTCCCTCAAGAGAATAAGGAAACATCATAAGTTTAATCACATCATTAGGCACATTCCTAAATCGTAAGGTCAAAGTAATCCTTTTAAAACTATTAATATGAGCATGAGGATTTTCATTTTCTAAACCATGAAACGGGTTCGCTTGAACCAATTGAAGCAAATTAGTTTTGATCTCAAAATGATCGGCATTGATCTTGGGTAAAACAATAGCTTCTCCGTAACCCTCGGTGGGTGCACGGAGTAATTCCTCCATAGTTCGATCCGCCATCGCAACTATGGTTTGATCGGGAATTGGTTCTTCTAAATTAACAGGTTCAACAACAACCGGAGGGGTTTGTTGTTGTTGACGACGGTTACGGTTACGAGTTTGCGAGCGAGTGCGCATGCACTTAAAAAGAGAAAATCAAAAAGGAAAAATCTAAAATAAAGAAAAATTATACATAATTTTTTTTGGATTTTTAAATTTATTATTTCAAAACAAATTTTAACGGTTAACGGAAGAGAACTTAAACCAAATAATCAGAAACTACTTAACGGTAGCTCTTAAATATTGCTTTTTACGGAGCCGTATTTGTAGAGACACAAATGGCAAGTGTTAAATCTTTGGTTCGATTTGGGAACTATATTCCAAGTTCACCGGAAATTGAAATGATAATACCTCGATTGAGAGTATTATTTGTTGGTGTTCTTTTACCAACTTTGTGTATTTTATTTCTTTTTAAGGACAATTTTTTTATTTTTTTATTTTTTTATATGATAGCTATACTAAAAAGAAAAGAAAAAATATTTTTTACTTTTTTATATTTTATGATTTTTTTTTTGGAGTTTTGAAATTTTTTTTAACAAAAATGTAACTTTCGAGGACGAAAGGATCTTCAAATCTTATCAACAAACACAAAACGAGAGATTCGTTAACTCAAATTCCCCGGCAACGGCGCCAAAAATTGATTGTGTTAGTTTTATATACGCAAAAATATATAATATAATATTCCAAAAGAGCAATTAAGAACTTTCCTAAAGTCTCCCTTAAGAAAAGCTCACTCAATATACGTATGTTTTCCTGAAAGTATGATTTCCCGGGTCGTTTTCCCAACGATTTGAGAAATTGAAACCTCGCTTGATATTGGATATTGATTTGAATGGTTTCGGAGATTGATTTGGTTTTCTATAACTACTAATTGTTAAAATTTTTTTTCAACCAATTAAAATAAGCAAATAAAATCAAATTAAGCACAAAAACAATTTACGGGACAAATAAAACGCGACTAAAAAGCAATTAAGGTAAAACTAACTTCTAAAAATGCAAACTAAATTTCTAAACCTAAAGTAGGACAAAAGAAAATTTTAAGAAAAAGAAAAATATTTTTTTGAATATTTTTGAATTTATTATGAATTAAAAAAACTTTTTAATTTAATTAAATCTAAAAAATAGAAATTAAAAGTCATAAAATTTAGAAAAATAATTTTTAAACTTAGAAAAGTCTAAAATAACATAAAAATTCAGAAAACTATTTTTAACTGTTTTAAAAATTAAAATCCTATTTTTAAAATGAAAACTAAAAGCCTAAAAATGAAAATAAAAATCTAAAAGAGGTAAAAATGATTTTAATGATTGTAAAACTAAAATTAATTTTTATAAATCTAAAAACTATTTTTTTTTAATTTTCTAAAACTTTTTTCTATTTTTTAATGATTTTTCAATTTTTAAACCTACGAAAAATCCTAGAAAATTATAAAATAAAGAGAAAATTTTGGAAAATTCAGGAAAAATGTAAAATGTAACAAAGAACCTAGAAAAAATATTACCAAGTCCCCAGCTTAAAAAATAAGCTCTAAATAAGCTTGTATAAGCTACGGCTTATAAATAAAAAAGAAATTTAAAACGTGTACAAGTATTAGATTATGCAAGACATGGTTGGATGAGCTATTGAAGCACAATGGTAAAACGTATGGTAACTATGCTAGAGGTCTTGAGTTCGAAACTGGCAACACCCCCTTTTTGCTACTTTTTTTATTTTACTTATTTTTGAAAAACAAAAGTTGGAACTTGTAAAAGGCACAATTTTAAGCAACTTTAAAACTTCACTTTTGGTCTGAAAATGTCTAAAAAGCTCTGAAACAGCTTATTTATAAGCTGACATCAGTGAGTTGGTATTTGAGCTCATATTTGCTTGGTTACACTAAAACAGTTGCACAAGCTTCAATTTAAGCTCAATTCAAAAAGTAAAAGCTGTTCTAGGATCCTAATGATGCCTACTAACTAGAAATGGAAAGCAACTTAAACCACTAACACTTAAACCTAGCTGAAATTGAAAATCTAAAAGCTAACCCAGGCACAAACACAAAGAGCTCAAAAGCTCAATAAACAAAGATAGAAGCTAAGCTTATGGAATATGTTTTATTATCATTAACTACTTATAACTTGATTCAAAGTAATAAAAACAGATATCATAAGCTAAATTTATAAAATTAAAAGCTAATCTAATTTACTACTATTTTTGGTCTTTTTGGCTTTTTAATGACTTTTAAAACTAAATGCACCTAAGGAAATGAGCTATAAATTAGAAACTAAAGCTTAATCTATCTAAAGCTATATCTAAACTAAGAGCAAACTGAATTTTAAAACCTAAACCTAAGTTTCCTAGCTAAAATGAAATCTAATAATGACAGCAGTGGTAAATTACCACTGCTGATGCAAATGACAAAGCCAAGCACAAATGCAGGCACCTAATGAGGTTAAACCTGCACTTAACACTCTTATTGAGTGTGCAAAAACACAAAACAAGTAATAACCAAGCCTTGTATGGCTTGGTTCAAATTTGCACAAGCAAAGACAAAGGGAAAAAGTCCCCTGGTGCTGAGATGAAAATATTAAGCCTCAAAATGATTATAAGCTTAAACTAATGACTCAAAATAACTCAAAACCTAATCAAATATGCTGATTCAACTAACCAAAAAGAAATCTCAAAGTTCACTTGACTTTTTGAGGTCAAACCTGGCTAAACCAAACACTCCTTTTAGAATTGACAGTTTTTTGAAATAGCTTTTGATTTTGAAAACTAGCTTACAAGTCCTAATTACCAGATGAGAAACAGCTTATGACTAACTTATCAAACATAATTCAGCAACCTACTTAAGCTAAATCTAAGAATCTAGGCTAAGCTTACTAATTTTTTTGGTTTTTTATAGATTTTATGACAGCAATGAAAATACTAAGATCTATAACACTTAAGCTAAAAACAGATAATCTATCACACTTAATAAGCTAGAATAAAGGTAAATAAGCACTAATAAGCAAATAGATTAAGCTATTAAACAAATCTACACTATTAAGCATAAATTGAACTAAATATTAAAGAACTTAAGAAATTAATTGAAGACTTACTTTAAGCTTCAGCTAAACAGAAGCTAAGGCTCAATTGAGCTTAATCAACAGCTCTGGCTTATTAGAAATAAGCCAGTATAAGTCCTTGAGAGCCCTTCCTTAACTGGCTCTCCTTCCAAAAGCTCATAAGTCCAAAAGCAAAGGTAAATAGGATTAACTGATTTTATGATTTAAATACTTATTAAGACTGAATTAAACAAGCTCAATCACTAGCTTATAGACTAGTGAGAGCTGAAAATGAGCTTATTATTAGCTTATGAGTCATACACAAATACTATGATGTAAATTGAGAGCTTATGACTAAGGATTAATAAGAAAAAATATATTTCATTAACTGAAAAGAGTGATTACATAACTTGAAAGAGATTACAAGTGAATTCAAAGGAAAATTACAATAAGCTATTTAAAATCTAAAGACTAAACTAGGTGAAAAATAAGAAAAAGGAAAAGAGAGTACAATGTGTGTGAGAGTGTGTGCTATTTATTGCTGCTGAGAGAACCTTCTAGGGTTCGGAGCACTTCTCACGCTCCTGTCAAAATCAACCCTTGATTATTCCCAATGATTGGATCATGATTCTATGCCGTTGGATCACAATTGAGCTCACACGGATTGTTAGCGTGGCAATCTGTTGTGATGCTTTTGTGCTTTCTTTCTGAGTGAATTAAGTACAAAACTTCACATTCCTTATGCTTTCTCTTCAAGCCACGTGGCCATTTAGCTTGAGTGTACCAATGAGAGCTCTTGATTTGACTTATTTCTCCCTGCCATTGTGTAAGTGAGCCCTTGAATTGTTTTCCGTACCATCTAATTAGTAAAAACCCCTTGATTTAACCTGTGTGGTGAATTGGGACGATGGATGAACAGTTACACGTTCTTGGCGCCTTTTTTTGACTATAAAAGGGGTAATTCGTTTTAAACTTTGGAAAAATGGCAAAATTGGTCCTTGTCTTTGGTTATCACATGTTTTAGTGTAAAATAACTTTCAAACTTGGCAGGAAAAGTCCCTGTGGTTTTATAAAAGGGAATTGGGATAGGGTAATGGGCTTTTAATTTGGGCTTTTGGATCCAGGTAGGGTATTTATGGGTTTAAGGCCCATTTAATGTTTAAGGGACCATTTTTGTAACTTTAATTATACTACATTATGATAGAAACACATAGACATTTACTTGTAATCTATATTCTACGAATATGAAGAGTGAGACGTAAGACTTTAGAATAGTCTTCGTTAATGTCTTCAGAATGTAAATGATAAGGGTTTATGGGAACCTTATCATGAATTATTTAGTCCGTAGACAAAGAATGTTAGTAGATAGCATACCACTTCAAAGATTATGATGACTTATCCATTTGGTCCCCAAAGTTTCATGTATCCAAAGTTACTGTTTACACATCTATTTTGTATTTGATTTTTGCACATACATGGTAAGCAACTTGCACATTGAGTAAAATTTGGTTGTCGTGGACGATTCCACATTGTGTGATTGGTGTTAGGGTAATTTGGTGTACCTCTCCTAGGTTGAGGTGTTTTGGAACGAGGATGAGGATTTTCTTTTCTTCTCAGAGGAGGTGTTTTAGACCTTATTGTGGGTTTAGTAAATCCGACTTTGGGTTTTAAAGAAGGTTTGTAAAAATGTTTTACCTCATCATCACTTGCAATAGGGATTTTGGTGTTGTTTATAAGTATAAATTTTGGTTTTGAGTTTGGGTTTGATTCCATTAATTTTTCTTTTGACTCGACTTCTTGAGCTCTTACAAATTTTACTTGTTTGGTTTTGCTAGGTGATCCTTTGGTGAAATTAAATCCCAAACCGGTTTTATCTCCGGAAGGTTTTTAAGAACTTATTATTTTCTTAAGTGAATGACTACTATCATTAAATTGATTTAGCCTAGATATTTCTTTTCTAAGTTCCTCATTTTCAAACTTAAGTTCATGACATAATTTGCATTCTTCAATTACTTCCTTACCTTTTTCTAGCCTAGATAGTTTATCTTTTAATTCTAGTACTTCATTTTCTAATTTTATTTTAGCTTGTTTTAGAGTTTTATTTTTAGCCATAACTTTTAATCCTAGTTTGTATAGTCTACTATATTCATTATCTATGTCATTTTCGTCTAGTGATGATTGATTATCACTAAAATATTCGGTTTCGGAAAGTACCTCATTGGAATCTTTAGCCATAAGACACTTTTCGTCCTTTGTCTTCTCCTCTTCATCATCGTCGCTATCACTCCAAGCTCCTCCCACGAACGCCCTTTGATTTTGATATTTTAATTGTTTCGGACATTCTCCGATGAGATGATTTGGATCTCCACACTTGAAACATTTTCTTTCACTTGTCTTATTTTTGTCATCTTTATTTCTTTGGAATGATTTTCTTTCTTCATATGGTTGTTTTACGAATCGTCCTTGTCTTTTGAAGAATTTCTTGAAGTTTCTTACGGCCATGGCGTATTCTTCATCTTCACTATCGGAGGTTGAACTATCTTCATCACTAGATTCCTTTCTAGCTTTCAAGGCAATAGATCTACTTTGTTCTCTTTTGTTTTTGACGGTTTCGGAGTCTTTCTTGATTACTTCTTCATAGACTTTTAAATTTCCAATAAGTTCGTCAAGTGAAAGAGTTGTTAGATTCTTTGATTCTTCAATTGCCGTGACTTTTGGGCGCCATTTAGAATGCAATGCCCTAAGAAACTTCCTAACACAATTCTTGCTAGAAAAACCTTCATCAAGTGCTTTTAGACTAGTAATAATAGTGTTAAATTTAGCAAAAGCATTATCTATTGATTCCTCTTCCGGAATCATGAATTGTTCATATTGTTGAACAAGAAGATCTATTTTATTTGCTTTGACTTGATTATTACCTTGATGAGTGATTAACAAAGTATCCCAAATTTCCTTTGCGGTTTGACACATAAAAATTCTTTCATATTCTTTACGTGGTAAAGCATTATAAATTACCATTTTGGCTTCATTATTTTTAGCAAGTTTCTTTTTAAGATCATCATTTTGTTTGTGAAAAGATACAATTTCATCCTTTTTAGTTTCGGGATTAAATTGAATGGGAGGAAAATCACCATCGGTAATAACATGTCAAAGATCTAGATCTTTTGACTTCACATAAGTTTCGAATCTATTTTTCCAATAAATAAATCCATCACTTTCAAATAGTGGTGGTCTTTGCATAGATTGCCCTTCTAAATATTTTTCCGATTCCATAGATCGATTCAAGTTTTAAAATACAATTTTTTTAAAAATTTTGTTTAATGTGGCTCTTGATACCAATTGTGGAAAACTAGAAGGGGGGTTGAATAGTTTACTGCTTTTTAAATTTAAGTTTTTTGTATGTTTGTAAAACTTAGATTCGTCCTTTTTGTGAATTCGATGCTTGGACAATATGAACAATGTAAATATATAAAATGATAAAGTAAGACATGAGATAAGAGTAAGAACAATCAAACCACAACCCGAGGATTTATAGTGGTTCGGTAACGAAGTACCTCTTCGCCCTACTCTACTCCCCGAGCACCAAACTCGAGAGTTTTCTTCACTATGTCAACAAACTCCCTTATGGCGGAGAAAACCGTACACAACGTTGCTTATATCAATTTACGACACTAAGCTAAATGTCGAGTTCTAATCTTAGCTAGAACCAATCTATCACAACACAACTTCACGACTTGTTCACGACTTCACAACTTCACGACTTCTTCACAACTTCACAACTTCTTCACAACTTCACGACTTCTTTAAAACTTCACGACTTCTTCACAACTTCACGACTTCACTTCACCACACTACTTATATCACAACTACCTAACACTACTTGGTAAGATCACAACGATCTAACTATACTTACAAAGATCACCAAGATCTAGCTACTACACACAACTACAAGATATACAATTGATTTACAAATATGTGATATGAATGCAACAAGATTGCTATGCACACTAAGGTGTAATACTTCTTCACTTGATGATGGAAGTATTCTTCTCTTGCACTTGAGGAATATAGCTTGGATCACTTGGAAACAAAGCTTTATGATTAAATGATCAAAGGATTTTAGAGAGGATAAGTGGGCTGTTTTGAGCAGAAAGAATGAGTGCAAAAGGTGAGAAAAATGTTGGGGAATAGTCCAGTATTTATAGGACAAAAAGGAGGAGCGGGGTCTATGGCCGGCCCCCTTAAATAGGGTGTCGGCCCCCTTAAAATTAAGGGGGCCGCCCATGTAATTAAGGGGGCCGCCCCTTATTCAGACGCTCCTTTTTTGTCCTATTCAGGGGAGGTGTTTACTGGACCATTTCTAGCCGTTTTAGGTTCGAAAATTTGAAATTCAAAATGTTTATTTTGAATAAAACATTTCTTTTAAATGTAAAAATGTTTTGTGATGTTTATAAAAAGTTTATAACATTTTATAGAAGTTCCTTTTATCTAAAATGCCATACAAGCGTTTGTTTTATTCATACCTTGGAGTGATATATAAGTTTTGAATTGAGTATTTACTACTAAATACTTTGTTTTACGTTTTAATCTTTAGTTGAACGTTTTTTATTTTGTGATTATCAAAACGTAAAGATGTGAAAAAATATTATTAATGTTTTTAGGCATTGTATTTTATCAACAACCTATGAAAAATAAGCACTAAATTATAAGCTAGACTAATAAGCTATTCTAACTATTTAAATGACAGATTTTATAAAACTTTAATCAAACTTATTCTAAGCTATCAACTAAACTTATTAAGCTATACTAAGATTGAATAAGCACAGATAAGCAACAAAAATAAGCAGATAAGCAGTTAAGCAGTTTGATAAGCTAAACATGAAAATAAGCTAAAAAGTAAAATAAGAGATGTACCTTGATCCCAGCTAAACATGGATCTAAAATTGCTCCAAAGAGCTTAAATCTACAAGCTGCTTAAAGAATAAGCTCTGAATAAGCCCTATAAGCCCTTCTAAGTCTGGCTTATCTTCCAAATGGCTTATTTAGTTTCTTTGAGTGGAATTGAGACAAACAACTTATTCAGTTAAGCTTAAGGGAGGCTTAACTGAATAAGTGATAGCTTATAAGGTAATGTGAGCTTATTGAGCTTATTAAGTAGTATCTAAATTCATTTTTAACACATTTGCATAAAAGTAAAATAAGATTTTAACACAAGATTTAAAAGACAAATTGAAATTTTATTAATATTAAAAGGATTACAAGCTGAAAAGGAGATTACAATATTGAAAAAGACAATAAGCTTAAAATTACACTAAAATAAGATACTAAAAAACTACAAAAGCTAGATATCTCTATTGTGTGATTTCTCCCTCTATTTATAGCAGGAAAAGGAAGGTTCTAGGCCTTGAGGCGCGTCTTCAAGCCTTCAATCATGACCCTTGATTCTAAATCCATCCATATAAGCCCTTGGATCGCCTCTACGCATCATCAACCAATGAAATCACTCAGGATTGCCAGGGTGGCTTAAATGGTGTCAAACGTGAGCCACGTTGGCTTCTAGAAGGATACGGGAGCGAGTGGATTGGTGGAGTTACCATGGGTTATTTGTTTTAGGTAAAAATGGGAGGGAAATAGAAGAGAAGCACAGTAACATTGACCAAACATTATTATCAATTGACTTTGACCCGGGTTTGGACTTGGGCTTTGACTTGGGTTTTATCTTGGGCCATGATCAATGGTTAAATGGATTTGGACTTGTATAAGGGCTTATTATAGTCTAGGCTTATTAAAAGGCTAGTATCATTTAATGGGCTGACCAATTAAAAACAAAGTATGCTCTCGGCTTCGTTTTTCTCACGCTCTTCCAATACCATGCTCGGTTTTGTCCAATTTGGCTTTGTTTTTGTCCTTTTTGATATATCCGATACCTGCACAATACAAATCACAAAATACACATATACAATGCATTTTTTATGTATTTTTGGTCATTTAAGCTCGTTTTAATAAGGAAAATTGATATGTGAATAAACACATATCACAATCCCAACTAGAAAGAGAGAAAGTGTGTACGTGTGTGTGATGTGTAATTGAGTATTTATTTTGTTAAGAAATCTAAATCATTACTTCCGTGAAACTATTGGAGCCCCTAATGTTAGGAGGGATAACTTTGAAAGTTCAAGGAAATCCTCCTAGGACAACGGCAGGGGACATACTAGTAGAGACAGGTTCTCCCCTTACCGGGGACCCAATCACAGATTGCTCTCTAGCCTATCTAAAAGTCTAAGAAAGATTCTCACCACAGAAAAGGTAGCCAGACGCTTCGAGTAGCCTCCTCGTATGTTGGGAAGCAGGTGATCATGGGACATGTCCAAGTACTGCCACTTTCATGAAGACCATGGACACGACACTAATGATTGCCAAAAACTAAGGATCCAAAACAAAGAAGCTGTATAGTCGGGCCAACTCTCCCACCTTGTAAAAGGGATTAAGAGGGAAAGGCAAAAACCTCTGACAACCAACGAGGAGAGAAGAAAGAAAAAAGGACTCCTCCAGCTGAAGCACCTATACTTGTGATAAATCAGGAGGAATCTTACACAAGGAACAGTGCATCTAAAAGCCCCGCCTTCAAAGGAAGGGAAATCACATTCCCCTTAATAACAAAGGGTAGCAACTCCTCAGCACCGGTCGTCATAAAAGCTAGGATATTTAGAAGAGAGATAGGCTGAGTACACATCGATAGTGGTAGCTCATGCGAGGTCATCTATGAATATTGTTTCTTGAAATTGAATCCCTTTATCCAAGCATCTAGGTGGGAGTTGCAAGTCATTCCTTCCTCCCCCCTCCTTCCCTCCCCTCCCCACCCCCCCCCCCCCCACTCCCCCCCCCCTCCTCCCCCCCCCCCTTCCCCCCCCCCCCCCCCCTCCCCCTCCCCACCTCCTCCCCCCCCCCCCCCACCTCCCCCCTCTCCCTCCCCCCCCCCCCCCTCCTCCCCGGGGGTTTCCCCCCCTCTCCCCCAGGTTGTTGATTTTCGGGGGGAAAGTCCTGGGTCATTGGAGAAGTTCTTTTGGAGATCACGATAGGCGACACTCCTCTCTCAAGAAGCGAGAATCTCAACTTCATCATTGTAAGGTCTAATTCCCTATAAAATATGCTATTGGGAAGAACAAACAATGTAAGCAAATATGGTTGGAGTCTCACGATCCATGGGGCCGTCAATTCCATACTTCCATGGAATCGGAACTGTGTCGCAACCACAAATTTGACAAAATAGGAGAAGGTGTAAAGAAAATCCTAGAGACCTCCCCTGGAAACACAAAAGGGGTTCTCAGCTACACTGATGCTGACTAGGAAAAGATAGTCGTCAACAGCAAGTACCTAGAACAGGCAGTCACCATCGGAAAGCAGCTGCCAGAACACTTCAAAGAAAGGTTATGAAACCACCTAAGTACCAACACAGATGTCTTTGCGTGGCTATCATGCTGGTTGACAGGCATCCCAGACCATACGGTCGTTGGAAACCCGTCATACACAGAACAGAAACTGAATGAGTATAGCCACATCAAACCAACCAAACAAAAAAGAAGAAGCCTAGGTCCTGATCATAGCACAGCAACATGTAAATAGGTGGAAGAGCTCACAAGGGCAAGGATATTACGAGAGGCCACGCATCAGACATGGTTATCCAACCCAGTTATGGTAAAGAAAAGTGACGGAGGATGGATAATGTGTGTTAACTTCACGGATATAAACAAAGCCTGCCCCAAAGACTGTTACCCTTTGCCTGAGATCGATTATAAGGTAGAATCCCTCTCTAGACTCCGCCTAAAGTGCTTCCTGGACGCTTACAAAGGCTACCACCAGATCCAAATGGCAGTAGAGGACGAATACAAGACAACATTTTTCGCAGGAGAAGGAATCTACTGCTACCGAAAAATGCCCTTCGGTTTAAAAAACGCAGGAGAATCGTATCAAAGACTAGTAGACAAGGGTTTCAACAAGAAATTGGAAGAAATATCGAAGCCTACGTGATGATATGGTATTCCAAAAGTATCTCGGAAGAAGACATGCTGACATATATAAAGGAAACTTTTCAAAGGTTCTGATCGATCAACATGAAGCTTAACCCAAAGAAGTGTTCCTTCGGCATTGAGGAGGGCCTATTTTTAAAACACATCATTACTAAGCAGGGCATATGATCTAACCCCTCAAAGGTAAAAGCTATCGCTGACACCGAATAACCAAAAACACTCAAGGACATACAGAGCCTCAATGGAAAATTAGCAGCCCTTAGCCGATTTTTGTCAAAAGGCGCCGAAAGGTCCCTTCCTTTCTTCAAAGTGCTCAAAAGTTGTACAGATAAAAAGAACATATAGTGGACACAAGAATAAGCAGCAGCACTCCAAGAAATGAAGAAACTTGTGGTATTTGCCACGCTCACAACGTAATGCATAGGAAGTTCTTTTTTTTTTTTTCTTTTTTTTTTAATGCCAGATTGTATATCACAGCTTTGACAGAAAGCATAAGCGCAGACTTATTCGCGAGAAGGGAAGAAGGACATGTTCCCATTTACTTTGTAAGCAGAGTCCTACAAGGAATCGAGCTCAACTACCCCACATTGGAAAAGCTTATACTAGCGTTGGTACACGCAGCGAGAAGGTTGCGAAGATATTTTTAGGCACATACGGTAGCAATACTAACTAACTCTCCTATCAAACAGGCACTCACGAAACCCAAAAAGTCAGGGCGTATAGCTAAATGGGCAATCGAGTTAGGCGAACATGAAATTAGTATTCGAGCAGGGGTGACATACAACAAGATACACGAAAAAGATTTTTTAATCGAAGCACCCCCCCCCCCCCGAAGATAACAGGAAGGAAGTAAGAAGTAAGACAGACATGAAGCTAGAAGAAACGAAACCAAGCTATGAGTGGAAGCTCTATACTGATGGAGCATCAAGCTTCGACGGTTCAGGGGCCGGATTGATGCTGATAGACCCCAAAGGTAAAGAGTATACTTATGCTCTACGTTTCAAATTTGAAACAACGAATAACGAAGCAGAATACGAAGCACTATTAGCAAGGCTAAGAATAGCACAAGAAATGAAAATCGTAAACTTGGCGATCTTTGTAGACTCCCAACTATTGGTAAATCAAATAAAGGGAATCTACGCACCTAAACAACCAGCCATCAGAGAATATCTACAAAGAACAAAGGAAACCCTAAGAGGGTTCAGGAGCTATACAATCAAGCACATTAGGAGAAATCAGAATAAAAAAGCTGATGCCCTAAGAAAACTAGCTTTGATGACCTTCGAGCATCTCACTAAAGAAGTACTAGTCGAAGTCCTAGCGAGAAGGTCAATAGAGGAAAAGGGAGGTTTGCAAGGTCTCAAAACCAAAGGACAAGGGATAGCGAGTTGACCCCATCTACGAGTAATTGCTGAGTGGTTTACTACCAGAAGACTTCAAAGAGTCCTGGAAGATCAGAATTAAGGCACTCTAATACAAGCTGATTAGAGGTAGCCTATACAAGAAGTCTTTCTACACATCATGGCTTCGTGCATAACTCCACCAAAGACAGACGATGTAATAAAAGAAATACACGAAGGTTCTTGCGGCTTCAATATGGAGCCACGTTCAATGGTGGTCAGGATCATAAAGCAAGGATATTATTGGTCGTCAATGCATAGAGACGTTACAAGAATAATTCAAGATTGTGAGAAATGCAAAGAGCAATCTGCGGTAAGGAAAAGAAAAGAAATCAGGGAAATAGCAGCTGGAAATGCATGGGCATTTAGTCATTGAGGAGTCAGCATCCTAGGACCCCTACCAATGGCCCCAGGGGGACTGAAATTCTTGGCAATAGCCATAGAACACTCCACGAAATGGATAGAAGCAAATCCCTTGACCACTGAAAATGCAAGACATATAGAAATATTTGTATGTGAATATGTGGTGTGTAGATTTGGAGTACCACAAATAATCAGTTCGAAGGACGATAAGCACTTCAAAGAAGGCATTTTCGCCTATCATTGCAGAGGATTGAAAATCACATAATCTTTCTCCCCCATCACAGAACACATGGAGATAATAAGGAAGGAATCGAGAAGAAAAACTAATCGAAGCCCAAAGGATGGGTGGACGATTTACCTCAGGTGTTGTGGATACATAGAACACTTCCAAGAAACAATCATAAGGAGACATCGTATAGCTTAACCCACGGATCCGAAGCCATAATCCGGACAGTAAAAAATAATGTAGCTAAAGACGACAGAGGAAGAACGAAGGAAGCGACAAAAAGAAAGGAAAGCAATGAAGTAGCTTCGATTGAAGAAGTTTACTATCAAAACGAGCTGCACAGGTTCCACAACAAAAGGAGGAATCATTCCATCTACAAGGTAGGAGATTTTGTTTTACTATTACAAAACAACACAGAAAACCCGCAGGAATGGCAGGGTCCTCATATGATAAAAGAAGTTTACGAAGGAGAACTATACAAGATCATTGATGCATTTGATCACTCATTTATTCAAACAGCAAAGGGAACAAACCTTCGTAAGTTTTACATGTAAAACTTACATTTTTTACAATTCTTTTTTTAGAAAAAGTCATTGTTTTGGCTATCCAAAAAAGTGTAGCAAACTAAATGTTCATACGCGAGATGATGTAAATCTTTCTACACTATTAATGAAACAGACTTACCCTAAATCTTTTGTGTCATTATTCACAACAAAGATCTCATAAGGCCACACTTGAGCCTAATACTACTAAGTTCAACGTTTGAAGGGATGTTGTGGGGCCACGCATGAGCCCTACCGAAAATAAACATCCATAAAATTCACGTTAACTTTCCTCATTGCTTCTTTTATCCTTGAGGACGTAATGAAGCGGGTCGCAACCCTTTATTTGAAGGTTGAAAAATAAGTCAAAGATTTAAGGCCACGCATGAGCCTCCGCTTGATGAAGCGCATAATGGAGTCATACTTAAAGTCATCCAAATCCTAAAACATGATTATTTTCCCCATGGAAGCCTACCTTCAGGGTTGGCACAAAATATTCGCCTGTATAATTGACAACTTAAGGCCACACTTGAGCCTTCGCTTCATAAAGCGCAAAATATTAATCATAAATGATAAAGGGGTCAGACTAAAGTCCCCCAAAGTCATGGCAAGAGAAACAAGGGATGTCATAGATAAAACTTGGGACTGCGTCCCTATATTTAACTCCCTAGGGGAAGGATACTATCCGAAGTCAACCTTAAAGGTTGACATAAATTGTTCATACAATGGCCAACATAAACCATTGCCAAAATGTAAATTGTCTAAAGGCCGAAGCCTGGATCATAACAAATTGTTCAAAGGGTACATGCCACCCTTAAGACTGAATTAAC
This sequence comes from Tanacetum coccineum, assembly GCA_026074375.1. NCBI lineage: Eukaryota > Viridiplantae > Streptophyta > Magnoliopsida > Asterales > Asteraceae > Tanacetum > Tanacetum coccineum. The sequence goes on along the minus strand of BQNB010047078.1, from coordinate 20,248 downwards.
ACCAACATGGTGACCTTCATGGAAGTTGAGAGGATTGAGGCTTCACAACGGAAATATCTGTAGGAGGAGACATCAGGTTAGAGACTGGAACCGAGGATGGAGTAACTCTCTGAGAAGAAAGCAAGGGAACTTGAGTCCTTGATGGAGCAGGTCTTTGAAGAGATGGAGGCTTCTTTGACAATAAAGCTTCAATAGGAGCTGTGAGATCTGCCACAAACTCATCCAACCAAGGGAAAGTAGCGGTGGCAAGATCGTTGTTGGCCTAAATATGATATATCTAGTAAGAAGAACGATAACCTTTCACCTTCGACAGATCAATGGCTCTTCATTCAGCAACATTGCTTGTAGCCCCCCCCCCCCCCCCCCCCCCACCACCCCCCCCACCCCCCGCCCCCCCATACACCTCCCATAAAGATAGCGGAGGGACACAGCCTTAACACGGTACCATGTGATCACTATAAACAAGCTCCATCGTAGCATAGGGAACAACTTTAGATACCACTTCTCTCCTATCTTGTTTAAGCTCCTCAACCTCCTTCCGAAGGGACACTTCAACAGCCTCCAACCTTGCCTTTTCGGCCTCCAAAGAAGTAACTTTTGACTCTAAAGTCAAAAGGCTCTATTGATAGCCTAGCCACTTCTGACTCTCTAGCATCATTCTGTCAAGACTCACCTTAAGCTCTTTGACTTCAGTAAAAAGAGTAGATATCTTCTCTTGGAGAGCCATACATTGGAGTGGTTCTTTCTAAACCTCAGTATAGCCGCTCACATTTTAACCCCATAGCTCCTCCCACTTCTTACCCCCTATCCCACTCCATGTCCTTCATAACATCAAACTCACCCCTTAGCTTCTCAATAACCTGCAACAGCTCACGGGATCTCTTGTTAACATCATTGTCAACTACAGCTTGTCTTGGGTAGCAGCGGTCATGAAGATCCAACAATTCCACATCCATGTGGTTGTCCAGGTGATTCTTCCAATATGGAGGAGTAATAGCAGAGATCTTGAGGTGGCAGTAGTAGCATATTTAAGCTTAAGGACATCAGGGAGACCTAAGAAAGAATAAAGATAAACATATTAGAGAACCCATGATGTATAAACAATAAAGAACAAGTTAAAGAAGGAAAGTATACCTTCGTCATCATCAGACACTATCAAGAAGGGAACATCATCCTTCAAAGAAGAAGTCTTGGCACAGGTAGCATTGGAGGTTGAAGACCTAGGAGCAAATTTTCTCATGACAGGAGGCCTAGATAACCCTCCTCTAGTCTTACACTTCCTATCCTTTATCCGAGCAGCTACACTTCTAGGGTGAACAACAAACACTTCAGGCTTCAGGCTTTCCCTAGAATCTATCGTAACCTTTACAGGCTGGATCATAAGCTCTTCGTCAGCTTTCAGAGGCTCCGTGTTTACTAAAACAGATAGGGAACCAGTGCCGAAGCCCGGGGAAGGTTCCTTAGGCAAAACAATAGATCCTCATCATCTTTGGCATAGAAAAAGTTCCTAAAAGCCATTTCTGCAAGAAGAAGTAAATATTATATCAGTAAAAGGAAGAGAAGAAAAAACAAGAAAGATAAATACCCTTATCGCCCGCCATGATCGCAGGTCGTTGCTGACCATTTTCCCACGAAGGTTTGAGGCCAGCCAAGAAAAGAATAGGATGAGGAAAAAAACAAACACTCATGGGATATCAACCAAGACGCTGGAACGTGGTATTCTCTTTAATATTTAGGGAAAGTTTATCTTTGAAGGATTTTGAATCAAGTTTGTTTTGCTTAGAAAGAAGTTGTGAATACTTAGCAGGGATAATGGAGTCTTGAACATAGAAAAACAGCTCATGCCAACCCTCGATACGAGTAATAACTTTAGGGAGAAGATTAGGAACATGTTTTTCAGACCTTTTGGCAAAAGTCAACCATTTACCAGCTTGACACAAATTGAAGAACCCTTAGAAGAGGTCGATAGAGGGCTCACAACCATAAGCCTTGCACTGCACAAAAGTGGTGAGCTTGGCATAACAAAGGTGTTAAGCATCGATATATAAACCTGAAAATATTTGAGAACTTCACAGAAGAACTCAGTAAGGGGAAGCCTAAGATTTGCAAGAGAAAATGAATGGGTGTACAACCCGACATACCCAGGTAGGGCATCAAAAATGGTCTGATTAGATTTAGGTAGAATAACATGATATTCAGAAGGAATAGGGTAGAGGGTGAGAAAATCATTGAACTCCTCCTTTGAAAGTTCACAAGTTTGAGTGGCTATGGAATCTTTCACACTTATAATTAAAAAGATGGTGATTATTATCTTACATAGAGATAGACTCGTGCAGTCTGAAGAAAGTAGAAAAGAGATGCTGACGATGGCTTAAAAGGAAGAGAGGGAGTTTTTGGCAAGTATTTATAGGTAATTCTCAATGCCTTTACGACCGTCCACGTGTAAAGAATCAGGGGTCATCGGATTTCAAATTAGAGGAAAAAGTAGGATAAGACATTTACGATTACCCAAGAAGACTGTTGAGTAATTTTCATTTAAAGACTCAACTAACTCCACGACAAGTGGACTTATACTTCAATGCATACAACACGCCTACTCGGGCCTTCGATATGGTCTACGATTTGGACTACATTTGAGGAGTCGAACGTAATGCACCCATAGATGCATGCATTAGATTCGACTGGGGGATTGATGACATACCCCGTCTCTAGCTCGGAGGCCTCCCCTTCGAGCTCGAATCGGATATTCTCCAATTGTCTTTTAAACCTTCGGAATAGGGGTTTTGAGTGGCATAACTGTCTTCGAGATGGTTACCAGTATGGGAATCTGCCACGCGAAGGCCCCAAACCCTTCGCGGTAAGGCCTTCGAAACTAGGGCAGAGGTCAGACTTGTTTAAGTCAAACACCCACGATCTCCCTCTCCACCTAGGCTTTTACGCCAAGGTAGAGAACGTGGTATACAGTTCCTGCAATCACCCCTCAAAACATGGGACACCCCCACGATCACTGGTTTTTGTGCTAGGCTATCTCATTTCCTATTTCTACACATTGTAAATAGATGGAGGTCTCCAGAGTATGGACTTAATACTTTCACATACTCATTGCATACTTATACTTTACCTCATAAAAGCACATACTTACTCTCACGCCGGAGGTGATTCGCATGGACACCCTTTGCGCTTCACTTAACATAGTGTTTCTATTTATGTTGTCTTAGGTTATCCAAGACTTGGTAATCCCTTAAGCATCCCAAGAACTCTTCGATCCTATTGAAGCCTGATCGTGCCCATATTTGCATAATCATGAAGGAAGACCAATAACAAGATTTTGTTTTTCCAGTTTGTTGAATGTTTTGAAGTTTCAATGAGCAAGTCTTTTATGCCAAAGCCAGTTGAGATTCTCAGAAGCTTTGGCAAAGAAACAAGATTCTTGAGCAGAAGATGTCATGTCAAGAACATAAACATCTCTTACTCTTGGAGCAATCTTTACAACTTCTTTGTTAGAGTTGAAGATTGTTCCTCTTTTCTCATCAAACTAAACAATATATTTATCATCACAGAATTGACTGATGCTAATTAAATTGTACGTAAGACCGTTTACAAATGTTACTGTTATGAAAAGTATACCATTACATTTGATAGAACCGTAACCTTCAGTTGTGCATGTAGAGTCATCTCCAAACACCACCTTAGGTCTTGGTTGTTTCTCATATTTATGCAGGCTACTCTTGATACCAGTCATATGCCTTGAGCATCCACTGGCTAGGTACCAGATGGGCTTCCTAATGTCACACTACAAAAATATGTTCAAAATGGTTAGTTTTGCATAGAAACCTACCTTTTAGTAGGAGTCTTAGATCTGCTAGCATTTGATATTTCAATCTTATTTGATTTTAGACCTTCAACTTTCTTAACTTGAAGTGTTTCACCTCTTCTGAATCACTCATTGTTATTTTGATCAGTTGTGGTATGAACTGTGCTACCACATGTTTCACAACTTTTTTTGACATGCTGAGGGTTTCTTGGCTTGATTCCTCTTCTTATAGAAATGATCCTGTTATGACCATATGTGTCATGATCATAACTTCCACAAATATCACATATGGGGTAGTTGACACAATCATCGGATAGATGATCGCTGAACCCACAGTGTATGAATGGAGGGAATAAGTGTTTTGATGGTCTTGGGTTTCTAGATCTTGAAGAAGACCCACCCAGACCTATGAGATGCTGAGACATGTTTATGGTGGATATGTATTCAGCATTATCACATGTTCTGTGATCAGTTCCCTCACACTTTTTACAAAATAGAAATTTATAACAATTCTCAGAGAGATGATTGTTTAAACCACAAAGATCACAACCATTTTTTAATTGAGTTTTGTATTTGTTTTGAAGTGCATTTTAGGGAACCTTTTGAGAGTTATTATTTCTAGAGTAAAATGACTGGTTCTTGCTAATTTTTAGTTTTAGTTCATTAAGTTCTTTCATTACAATAGCTAAGGGAGGGTCATCTTCAGTTTTCACATTCTTTAGTTTACCAGCATGAGCTAAATTAGCTTTTGAAGCTAAAGCACTTTGTTACCCTTAGCATGAGCTGAGGATGGTTCATTTACGATCACACCTTTTAAGGCTTCAGCTTTGAATGTGGAATTTGACTTCAAAATTGATTTGATAGTCTTTGGTCCAGAGATAGGTTCGGCACCAACTAGCTTCTCTAGTGGAGGAATAGGGGTGCTACATACTGAAGATTCATCTGTTGAATCATAATCAGTCACAGAAGAGTCAGTTATAGCAACTAAAGGATCAATTGTGTTTCTTTGTGACTCTGCTGGGAGTATTCTACCAATATCATGATTTGGAAAAATAAAACCTTAGCCTTTAGATAACAGCGTCTTTCAACACTGAGTTTTGGACACTTTTTGTGTCATCAACTAAAGATTTTACAAAGACCGAGTCTTTTTTCCCAGAACTAGAGGAAACTTCAATGAGTTGATCAACTCCCATAATTCTTTTCTTTTGAGTGGGAATTTGTTCACTGATACACTGATTTACCATATTAGAACTGTTAAACCATGTTTCAATAATAGTGGTTAGCTCTTTCAGTTCTTTTTTTAAGTTTTGACTCTCTTTGAGAATCTCGGTGTTTACATGCTGCATGGTAAGAAATTAAAGTTTTGCTTGTTTTAATACCAAAAGTTGTTCTTTGCATGTATTCAATTCTTGAACAAGATTTCTATGTTTTGGACAAACAGATTATTTCTTTATTTTCAAATAGTTATGATAAATACAAAACATCTAGATAGTTTTTTCTATCATCATTATCTTCCATTTCAGAAGGAGTGTGTCCTTTCTCATATAAGATCTTTTACCATTCACCATTCCTAGCACCTTCTTTGCTGACAGCATCATTATCATCAGCAAGTGCCATGAATACCTTTACTTCAACCATTTCATTGTTATCTGATGACACTTCTTCTTCATCCTAATCATAAGCTTCAGCAATAAGACCTTTATTCTTGACCATTAAAGATTTCAAAGCTGAAGCACTAGAACTAAGGAGAGCCAGCTTAGCCTTAACTTTGTTATACTTGGCTTCAAAGTCTTTTGTAGGCCTCAGTTCAGGTTTGTACTGAGATGAGCTGAGAACTCTTGGTTGAGAGTTGTTTTAAAAAGGTGACTGAAAAGATGGGATTGAGGTTTTTGAAATGCAATCTCTTGCAAAGTGACCCTTCCTACCATATTTATGGCATTCAGTTTGGTCAGTTACCTTTGCACCACTGAACCTTTGGAATCCTTTTTTGAAGAATCTTTTAGATTTAGCTAAAAGAGCTCTTGCTTGATATTCTTCTTCAAGGTCATCCATGTACTCCTGACTGCGTCTTGCATCCTCTTCATCATCAAGACTATCTTGAAAGTCCTGAACAATAGAGGTAGAGATGAAAGCAGTTGACAAGGGTGTTGCAGAGACAAGAGATTTCTTCTTTTCAGTCTCATAAATAATGTCTATTAGGTTTTCTTCATATTTGAGTTTACCAAATAGAGAAGCAAGCTCAGAATCTTTTACATGATTTGTGTTTTTTAGATTTTGGCAGAAACTTAGCCACTTCTTTGGTAACCCATTTATAAAACTAGTATTTATTTCAAGCTTTGAAAGATTGATGTCATCATTTTGCTAATTCATTCATCAAAGCTTTATATCTGGTAAAAGTTTATGTTAGATTTTTTACCTTTTTTAAACTTGAAGGTGTTGTAACATAATTTTAGCTCCATGACCCTACTTTCTTTCATATTAGAGGGGCCCTCATGATATAGTATCAGGTCATCACAAGTAGATTTGCTGTTAAGTAGTTTATAATAGAATTCATTTGGTCATCAGGAATAACTAACATAATGAGACTTTTGAGACTCTGATCTAGGTTAGCATATTTTCTCTCATTCAGTGCCTATTGTCCTTCAGGCTTCCTTTGACCAGCTACCATAGGAATAAAGGGGCCATTATCAATGATGTTTTTGAATTGAGGTTCAACACCAATAATATGGCACATAAACCTTTTCTTCCAGTTGGTGAAATTTTCCACCTCAAGTAAAGGGGCAGCATTTAACTGGCCACCCCTGTATTTAAGAGTTTGTGGTACTTTTGCTGCCATTTTTGATGGATCTTGATTTTAAAAATCTCTTGAGCAGTTATATAAAAGCTTTTAAAACATGTTTTATAAATCAAACTGCTCTGATACCACTTGTTGGTCCTGTTGAATGTGATATAAGGTTTATCAAGTTAAACTAATCACATTTCTTGGCTAAAAAGTGAGTTTTAAACAGATATATATACGAACAATATAAGAACAATTTTAAAACACACAGAAGTAACTTTTCAACGTATAGGTTCTTATTAGAATCAAATAAAGAATCTATGACACACTTTGCTTGCGGAATAGCAAAGTGGTTGAATGACAATTGGGGTGTGATCTTCTTCGAACTTAGACTCTGACCAAAGTTATGAGAGTAAGAAAACAAACTACTTGACTAGAACTGAATCTTTAGCTTCAGCAGTTCTATTCAGTTTGTTTGAGATATAAATGAACTCTTCAATGTGTTTCACATTAATTTGAAGAGATAACATTTACTCTTTCCATCTCTTTCCTTTTATAGGGAAAAATATTTAGGGTTTACAAGTTAACCTAGTACACGCGTCATACATCCAATGGGTGGTTGAGATACCATTTAATGCAGACGTGCTTTAAGGTACTAGGTAGAGTCCTTTACGAAAAGTTGTTGTACATTTATACCAACTTTAAAAGTAGTCATTCCCAAAGAGATTGCTTTATTCCTTTTAACTAAACCTTTGATGTGTTGTCGTGTAGGTTGTATTTAATGATTATCAAGTTTTAAATTTATATTTAGCCGACTTATCCTAAAACAACACTTTAACGGGCAGTGTACTCGGTCAAGATGTAGTTTTGTGGTAAGTAAGGTGTCGAACACTAAGAGAGAGAAAGTTAACCTTATATTCTATCAGTATTTTATTTAGTCTAATTAGTCTATTTAATTCTATGTTATTTCTAATTAATGTTAAACCTATGCTAAACCTAGTTCTAATGATAAGGGGGGGTTTTCAACCTGAGAGACTGGTACAGGTTTTGTGGCAACTTAAATCAATTTAAAACACAATAATCACGCAAGAAGATAATCAAAAGATAAAAGGGCGGTCAAGCTAAATGATAGAAAACTGTATTAGCCATATTAAATCTGATTAAACGTTGGTTTGTTTGTTTAGTGCAATGAGTGCTTATCTCGAGGCGGCATATCATTCTTAAGACTTAGGCGGTACTTCTTCCTAAGACCTAGACACGTTGAATCTTGTCACAATTAACGCATCCGCATAAAGCGAGCTTTTAGTTTATTATTACTCTATTTGGATTAAAGCAATGGTGATCTTGTGAACCCTAGTCCTATTGGAACATTACCCATTACTGCTTTAATCGTATGTTTATATAACTGGTAGTCACTGTCCACATTCTTTACAAGTTGGACTTAAGAAAGTAGCTCGTTGATCAAAGGGTCACCTGCCGAGCCAACTAAGCTCACTAATCTAAAGGCAAAGATATGAAATTATTTGTGATCCTATTGGTCCAGATATATAAGACACGATATGGAGAGCCATCCCAGTATCTAGATTACTTGGTCAGTCTCACTAGACCCAGTTGAATGACGGGTCGCATATTCAAGCACATAAACAAGTATGAAATGATAAACATAATTAAACAATCAACGATAAATTAAGCAATCAGGATTAAACAAACCAAACATTGAATCTTCATTAAGATGGCTAATACCCAAGGGTATTAGCCCATAAACATTGTAATAATACAAGTATAATCAGACAACCAAGGTAAACTAACTTAGTTAAACAAATGATACCAAAAATTAAATGATTACAAGAGTATAGGAAATTACACGGTGTCTTCTATGAGAATTAGTCTCGTTGGTGACCTTGGCTGCTCTTCTTCTTATTTCAGAAAATCAACCTTTTGTGTTTATGGTATAAAGAATATGATTAAGCACACTGAAAACTCATTTTTGAGTCTTCTATTTATAGTCTCTGAAAATAGGCTAATACGCTATATTGAGTGAGTTCAATACGGCGTATTGGGGTGAATTCCTTGGAGAGTGCGATACTTGTACAATCAATCCCGCGTAAAACTGTCTTCAATCACATTTACTGCTGATTCCTTTGATTATTTGACCAGCTGGATACGGCATATAGAATCAGCAGGATACGCGTATTAGGTATTGAAAGTTTATAACTGGGAAACTGCTAAGTATGGTAAGATTAGTTGGCGTCTTGATGATGTAGACATGAACCATCCTATATTTTTGGAACAAAATTTCCTAGCTGTTAATTTCATGATCTGATGTATTACAGCTTTTGAATCAGATTTCATCTGAACCCACGGTAACGTCTAACATGGTCGATGAAGTTAATTTGGAAGTGAATATATCAGTGTTCCGGATATGATGATGAGAAATACAATGTTATTATCTTATAATGATCTATGTCCTTTTACAATTTTTGTCAATTAATTATAAATTAGATACGGACAATGATAATTGATAAAATCAATATCAACAGTCTGAGAGATTATATCATCAAACCATTACGTAATGTAATAAGTATAGATATCGGTACCTATGCACAAGGGTGAAATAAACTTTTGGATACAAGTCATGATGCAATTAGTAAATTTTTCACTGCTAAAAATTTTATCATGGAATTAAGAGTTAATATCATGATTTAGAATTATTTTAACGAAGAGATGCTAATAAATCTTATTAAAAATTTGTATGTTTCGTTTGGCATCCCGTTTGACCGTAAGCTGTTTTATTAGGATGGGACTTAAGATGGAGCAAGTCTAACTTAAAGACTTTTCTATAAACAAAAGTGATTGCCGGGAGACAACCCGAAATATATTTTTAATTTAGTTATCTAGTCTGTCTTTCCAGGTTATCAATACTGCGTATCAAATTCCATAGATATGGCGTACCGACCTAACCTGGACATTATCCATTTTATTTCTTTTTTCCCTTCTTTCCCCCCCCTTTTTTCCCCCCATGCCTTTTAAAACATTATCGTTAGACTTGTCGATACGGCGTATTCATAACTATGAATACAACATATTCGACCTCTGACCCGTACTTAGGATTGTTTTCATACAGGTTTCAATACGGCGTATCCTAAAATATAGATACGGCGTATCGACTTCCTGTACAGTATTCGTTTTAGTTTTTGTTATCTAACCAACAATTATTCAGAGATATAATTACTTTGTTTTCTGAGCATTAATACAGGAACTTACTGAATGAGATGATGAATTTGGTGTGGTATACATATTATCTGGAATCTATATGTGTTGTAGTGAATGCGGGCATTCAGACGCATTTACAACACACATCCTTGCTCATATACGCAAAATGGATGATCATATCGAGCAAATCTTAGGGGGGTTTTCTGTTCTAATTTTTTATTTTCCTGTTTTTCATGTTATATTTATACAACGTGGGCGTTTTATATCTTAAGTGGGGGGAGGAGAATTAGAACATTACTTGTCCTTATTTTTACAAATAATATGCCTAATTTATGCTCAAATTTAAAAAAAATTAGCATATTTTTGTGAAATTATTTGTTGCATGACCCGCACACATAACACTTATTTCAATATTGTGAGGATTAAGCCTATTCCGTTTCCCAATTTTTATCCAAAATTACACAAAAATATGAGTGTGCCGGTGACTGTAGTAAACTTTAGAACTTGGCTTGGTATATTATTCGAGAGCACCATAATAAGTACTATTTTATATAGATGGAGTGACCTTTCTAAATTGGTAAATTTCTAGGATTACATCAAAAAGCCTATACATATTGTGATATTAACTAACCACATTGGTTAGTTAACCCTCACTATAAACCCTTTTGTTTACTCTCATCTTAAGAGTAAGATACCCCTAGAAAAACCTGTTGAGCCATTCCTTTTGTTTCTTACACCACCAAATATTTGATTCGTTACACGTTTACACCTTAGCATGCCCTATAGATGTAAGTCCTTATTTGGTTGCTAGTTACTTTAGTGTAAATGTGTGTTTTCTGTGTTCGTGCTGCGTATTTTTCTATCTATTGATTAGGTCGGGAATTGTACATGCAATAGGAATGTGAAAGTTGTTTTTTTTTATTTTTCGTTTTATGTTTATACTTTATAGTATGATCGAAAAAATAAAAATCCAGATTTATCATGTTCGTGAAGTGGTGAAATTATACACCCAAATTTCGTTTTCTAGTAGTTATGATAAAAAATTAAAAAAACAAAAAAAATACAAAAAGAGAGTAAAAAAAGAGAGGATTATGAGATAATCGGTTCGTCTAAACTTAACTAGTTTTGTAATTTATGAGGATCGATTATTCGTTGGTACGTGCTATAAACCAACGATGTAAAGTTTTGTTGTATATTATTTTTAGTTGGTCGCATAATAAACAAACTATGTACTTTTTGTATCAAGTGGTAGATATCACCACTATCGTTGTATATTATATTATGGATGATTGGGAGTTGGCCATTACGGTAAGGCCAACTAGGTTATTTTTATGGATCGTAATGATGACGATCAGGACATCTTTGAGTCTAATTCGTGTCTACTAAAGCGTGAGTTTCCAGTGTTAAAGCGTGAGTTAGTGATTTGTGTCTTTTTTATGGGTATGGTCAGAAAAGTAGCTAGCAACATTGTTCTTTATTTGTTTGGACTTTAACTATTTATTTTGTTGTTTTATTTTACACCAAATATATATGTTTCCCATGCCTTTTTTTTAACGGCAAATGGAATTTTATTAAAAAAGGCTAGAAAGAAACTAGCAGACGAAATACACGCAAAAACGATCCAACAAACAAAGAACGAAAAGGAACAGAAAAACTCTAACGAAACGAACTCGCAAAACAACCAAAGGCTATTAGAATAAGAAAGATCCCACCATGGCGCCAACTGAATTAACTCCCATGAACGAAACCGAACACCCGAGGCATCATACCAAAAAGCGATCTAACCAGCATCCTTTGTTTGTCTCGATAAGGCATTATGAAGAAGAATAGCTTCTTTAACGTTGCCATAATAACTCCAAATCTGAAGATCGCTAGGAAAATAATCTTTCCACGAACGTAGTTGCGCGAGAGAGAACAACCCGTGTATATTTCCATTGGGGTCTCTATAGCTCCATCGTTTATCAGAATCTATCTCGTCACTAGTTAGAGGACCAATATAATCAATCCACGAAGAACCAGACTCAACAGCAATATTTAAATCATTACCCGGGGGTGTAGATGGAGGCGCAATGATGGAGTCTTTTTCAGGAGCAATAACTGGCGTAACATCCTTCATTATTCATCCGTATGGTAACATTCACAATCACCTGAGAATGAATCCAAGATCTACAGATCATCTTCCTAAGTCTTTCCATGCAATCCTTAATACACCCATCATTATACAAGACCGAATCATCACGAATCTCGCCTTCTTCAAAGGAGTCCACAAGATCACTTTCTTTTTCTTTTTTTACACCACGAACATCCTCTCTCGCAAATCCCGATAGAAGGCGACACCGATAATCATTGTTAACATTCATTAGGGGATCTGAAATCACAACTATCGACATCCAAATGCTTTCCCTCATTTTCCAAATTTCATCCAAAATTAGGACCCTCTGCATCTTCCTTTCCAGAGGATAGACTCGGAATTGACCTCCACGATTCAATATTGGCGACCCAATATGCAAATCAGTAGCGATAATACGATTAAGTCGATTCGATATGATACTATAAAGACTCTATTCACACGATGTAAAGACTCTGTAAGGACACAACCTTCCATGAGATCATTGGTCCATCACTTACCTATCCAGTAAACACGCTGCTTCCACACCGAAACCTACCCAACTTTTGTAAACTCTGGAGCCTATGATGCCAATGGCAGACCCACCAGGTCTATCCAAACACATCGTGAGAAACATTTTGAACTCCAAAAATATCTCTTTTAACGCCTTTGAAGTCTTGACGCTTTCCACTTGATCCATAGAGTCGAATTCCAACCAAACCCAACGTCCCCCAACATATCTAAGACCAACATCATCGAATCCCTCAGAGAAATATTGTTTTAGACGCTTTGAAAGAACACTTAAATCTTTAACTTTAGCAAGAATACTACGCTCCATACCATCCAAATCAATACAATCGTCTACCGAGATAGACATCACCGCTTCATTACCCGCTTCCTTATATACCTTGTTACAATCCGACACCCCCACATATTCTGCTCCAGCATTACTTGTACCGTATTTGCCCGACATGTCCACTGATTTGTTGCCCAGGACCGCTTTAGCATACGAGTTAAAAGACTGAAAAACATTTGGTTTTCTTGAATGAGGAAGTGAGCAATCGCATGTGTCTCATTCATAGATTTGAATGTGTATGTGTGGTTTTTTCGCCCTTGTTGGTGTATTATTGTGGTAAGGATCACTTATTCTATACCCTATATCATTCTTCATCCTTGCCTTTGGTTTTACTCGAATGAGGGATTTGAGCAATCATATATGTCTCATTCATGGATTCGAATGTGTATATATGGTTTTGTTGCCCTTGTTGGTTTACTACTATTGGAGAAGATTACTAGTCCTAATCTTTAGCTTATTCGAGTTAAGGAGTGAGCAATCACAAGTGTCGCGGTTATGGGGGGAATTTGGTGCGCGCATTTGGGTTTTGTGCTTTTTCTAGAATATTGGTTATCGATTAGAGTTTAAGAAGAATGATAACCTTTAAACTTATCAGATTAACCAAATTTACCATTTTATGAGTTGTTATCTTAGCTTTAGTGGTGGGATGTGTATCATTGCCAAGTTTATGATAGAATATTCGTCACGACCGAGCAATTGAGCGAATTACTAAAATGTTACCACATAGATTAGTTGAGTGATTTGAGTGATTTCATTTTCCCTTTTTCTGTGGTGCTTGGTTGTGTGCTAGTGATTAAACAAAAATGCTTAGAGGAAAAATCCTAAACATTTGTTTGGAATACATTTTCATAAGAAAATCTAAAGTCTACTTAAGGACAAGTAGGATATAGGTAGGGAATATTTGTTGTCATCAAATAACGTCTATTTTATAACATCATTTATCCCGTATTTATTGCTCGTTTTACATTATTTATACATTAATTGGTACTTAATTGCTTTTATGTATTAATTGCAGTAATTATCGAGCATTTGGTGAAAGTTAGCTAAAAGGAATGCATTTTGGAGCACAAATGAGGAGTTCAAGAAACTCTACTGATATAACAACCAATACACCGTATCATTCTAGAAGCATACACCGTATCCAAGACTTTGACGAACTAAAAGACCATTGCTTGACTTTGAAGAATACGTCATATCCACATTAACGATATGACGTATATAATACTTTGGTCAACAGAGAAGAACCAACTAGTTTTACATCAATACGCCGTATCCAACAAGAAGATACGGCGTATATGTGCCCTAACTTCACAAGACATCCATAAAGAGAAGAAGGCTATATGTCGTATCCAGAAGAGCTCATACGTCGTATTTACGGATGATCTAAGGACATTTTGGAATATTATATTAGTAGAGCACACGCCAACTTACCCCAATACGCCGTATTGAACCCTTTCAATACGATGTATCGATGTTTTTCCAGACTTTAAAAATACAAAACCCTAAAACTCATTTTAGGTATGCATTTAACCACCAAGTTCGATTCTTAGAAGATCTAAGAAGCCAAGAAGGTCCTGCAAAGAGCTCTATGTTATAGGAAACCCCTTGAAATCTCTATACTCTAAATACGCGTTTGGTTTTTATTAATCGTTCGTCTATGATATTTATATAATTACAATGACTATCAGCTAATACCTTTAGGTATTAGCCATGTTTATGATAATATAATATTTGGTTTGTTTATCTAGATTGTTTGCTTATTCGTTGCGCGTTGATTATGTTTATCAATTTATACTTGTTTATGTGCTTAAGTATGTGTTAATCGATCATTCAACTGGATTATGGAATACAATTAGTGCATGAGCTAGGGTCGGGATAGATTAAATGCACGTTTATATATCTAGAGCGATGGATCAAAAATATTGACATGTATTCGTCTTTTTGTTTAGTAAATAGGTAGACTAGCAGGTGACCTAGGATTACAAATAATGTTCTAATTCCTTGGGTCAATATCTAGATAATGGACTACAAGTATATAAATTTTCGTTAAGCAGTAAGTTAGTAAAGCCTCAATGAGCTAGGTTTCGATATTATCACCATTATCGTCTCCTAGATAGATTATAATTGACTGTGAATACTTTATGCGGGTTTGGCTAATCATGACAGGATTACCGAATCTAGAGTTTAGGAAGAAGTCCCGCCTAAACTTAGGAATGATATATCACCAACAAAGTAAAACAATCATTGCACTCATAAATAATACCTGCGTTTTATTGAGTTTAATCCCTTCCCCCCTCTCCCCCCAGCTAATAAGTTTTCCTTGCATAAGGCTCGACCGCTTCTTTATCTTTTGTTTATCAACTTGTGTGTGTTAATTGTCATCGGTTAGATTAGGTAAACCTAAACTCGTACCAATCTCTTAGGCTGAAAACCCCTATTTTGCGTTAGTTTAGGTTTAACATAGAATAACATAGGATTAATTAGAACTAACATAACAACAACAACATACCCAATCTCGCCAAAGTGGGGTATGGGGAGGTGAAATGTAGAAAGATCCTACCCCTACCTCCAAGAAACCCGGAAGTAAAGAGACTACTTCCAGGGGACCTCCGACCAGTGTACGTGTGAATAAGGGTGATGCTCAAGGATAGAGAACAAAACAAAACCAAAGCAAACAAGCAACCAACATCATCATAACCCCGAGGAAAACGAACAAACACTAAACAAGCAAAGGGCACAAGAAACGCACATAAACGGCCAAGAAAAGACGCAAACAAACAAGCATACAAGCACACAGGAAGAACAAAGGAAAAAACAAGCACATAGAAGACACAAAACAAGCAAAACACATAAAGGAACTGTAACCTTTGCCCTTTTTGTGTTCTAAATATTTCATTTATAGTCCTTTGACTATTTGACTTTTGTTAGTTTATTCAGATTTTGTACCCTGTTGATGGTGATGATTTTTATGGGAATTGTGATGAATTGTAGTTTATGGTGATTAATAATCCCTTTTGGAAGGTATTATTATGTTATTTGTATTCCGGGTGGTTCGACCCGTGAATTTTGAGAAATGCCGAAAACGAGTCTGACGCGTCCGTTAATGTCCAAATGAGTTTTGAAGGGTGTAAAGTGAAAATATGTCGTGTAAATACTCTAGGTTAATGGAAAAGTATTTTTAAAGTGAATAAAAATGCTAATTAACTTTAGGGATAATTTCAAGCTTTTAAGTGATTTCGACACGAAAAGAAAGGCCCAAGACCACTTAGGATCCCTTGGCCGGTTATGGGAAGTGTAGGGAACAAAATGGATAAATTTTAGCAAGTATGTCCCAAGGTGTGTACACTTATATTCCTTTTCACCTCATTTCCACTCATTCTTATCATTTTCAAAAAAATCAAAAACACACACACTTGTGTGTGTGTGTGTGTGTGCATTCGGCCGAACTTAACACAAACAAGAAACACATAAATTTTTGAAGATTGATCAAGAAAACATGAAGACATAAATATTTGGGGTTGATTCTAGTGTTTGGTTATTCATTTAAACAACGATTGGGTTGTCCGGTTCGTGTCAAAATTTACAAATTTAAAGATTTTCTTGTAAGTTTTCAAATTTAAATTTCGTTTTTCCTTTTGGGTTTATTTTGATGCATAGATGTTAGTTGTACAAGTTGATCGTTGTGAAAATCAATTTTTGGAAAAGAAATGGATGATTTAAGGGGTGTTTGGTTCGTGTGGTATAAAAAGAGAAAAAGGGGTTTTTGTAGTTTTGATGTTGTAGTCATGATGGTTGAATAATATATGTTGCTAGATAGCTTATTTTTTATAATAGCTTGTATAGCTTATTGCGGGCTTGTTTTTAAGCATTTATTGGCTTATTTTGAGCTTATGGCTCACGGCTTGGTTGGTAATCACAAAGGAAGTGATTTTTGATTATTTCGTGTTATGGCGTATGTTTGTGGACTATTTTTAAGGCTTTTGGTAGTAACCAAATGCGATACGTAGCTTATTAGCTTATCTTAAAGCTTAATATACGTATTTTGGAGTTTATGGACTCACGGCCCAATAAGCCCATTTGAGCCGCGGCTTAATGGAGGGGCTTATTGTGGTCCGGATTATTTCTACATATAAGTATATACTTATATATGTAAATGGACTTTGGTTTTGGACTTGGATCGTATTTTGGACTTATAAATGTCCTAATGGACCCTTGTTGGGCCTTAAGGCCCAATAAGCGATATTTAGTAGTTATGAGAATTTTGACGGACTTTTGAAAGTGGAAATGTATTTACGAAGTGATATTGAATGATATTTTGGAGAAAACGTGTTGGTAAGCGTTAACGATGGAGATTTTGGAATTTTGTCGAAAAGTGTCGAATTTGTGAAAAATGTTGAAAATAAGGTTTGAAACCTTGGAAAACGTTGTATAAACGTACGAGTCATGTCAAAATTTCGTAAAAAGTTTATACTTAGAAATTTTCTTAAAAACATGATTTTTGATTTTTAAATAATAAAATAATATTTAATTATTTTATTTATTTAATAAATTCACTAAAAGACGAAAAATACAATTTTTCTCGAAACTTCTTTAAAGTGTTTATTATGGGTAAACGTTTCATTTTCAACCGTATAATGATTATTTTGAAGTGACTAAGGTGTACCGAATGGACTTGTCGAGATATATTTATAATTAATAATTATAAATATTTATTATATTACTTATCTATTTACGCTAAATAGTATAAGTATGTATTATCGGAGAATGAGATTGATATGATTGTGGAGATAAGTTGTCAACCATCACACCACTAAAAACTGTTTTGGGAAATTGTACAACGTGTCTAAACTCTATGCATCAAACGTAAAGATTGTTTTGGAATTGGATGATTAAATTGGGACATTAACTGGACTAGGTCGTGTGCGGGCGTCGTTGCATTTGCTTGTGTGATTGAGATTGGGTAGCTAAAGACTTGCTTGAGGTGAGTTCTCGTAGCCCCACTTTTTACTGGTTTTTCCGTTGGGGGAAAATGATACTCAAATGTGTTTTGAAATGTTTTGAATTGATCTGTGCGAAATGTGGTTTTGTTTTTGGGACAAGTTATGTGCTTATGACTGCTATGTGAATATTATGTGATGCATGATTGTTTGGATCGGATGGGTACGCCTACCCAGTGTTTGTGAGATTATTGGATCGGATGGGTACGCCTACCCAGTATTTGTGTGATTATTGGAGCGGATGGGTACGCCTACCCAGGTTTGTGTGTGGTCCTGCCCTAATTTTAGTGCTCCAGCTGGTAGGCCCTTTAGGTGCGTAAGTGACATATGGTTATTGATTAGCGGTGATGCTAAGGTTGTTTGCATATATTCACTGTCATATAGCACTATTGTCCACTGTTGAAATATTGGCACATAGCACTATTGTCCACTGTTGAAATATTGCACAGGTTTTTGGGTTAAAGGTCTAACATACAAGCTCAACCAAATTATTGTAGACGCTTTTCGAGTATCATTTTTAGGTGAAGTGAAAGAAGAGTAGTTTGGTGATTGTGATAGCATACTTAGAAGTATCCCGTGTGGAATAAGTCTTGCTTGCTTGTTGTTTGATTCTAGTATTTGGATGTTTTGGATTAAGTTTGGATTATGGTCCCCTGTGAGGGCATATGAATAATTGTAAGAGATTTTGGATTTTAGTTGCGATTT
This sequence comes from Tanacetum coccineum, assembly GCA_026074375.1. NCBI lineage: Eukaryota > Viridiplantae > Streptophyta > Magnoliopsida > Asterales > Asteraceae > Tanacetum > Tanacetum coccineum. The sequence goes on along the minus strand of BQNB010047078.1, from coordinate 1,777 downwards.
GGGACATCACTTGAGTTTGTTCAAGGTTGATGGTCTTCATAGCACTTGGAGTTTATGCAAATGTAGTTTTCTCTAACACATTCACAAAAGACAAAATACACATATACAAGCATAATTAAGCACATTTTTCATCTTTTTAGGGTTATTTTAGGTATAAAATAGATATGTGATTTCTCACATATCAATTGGCCTAGACTATAACCTAAGATCCGTCATTTAGTTGCGTATAGGATCTATGTACACGGTGTTCCGCTTTTGTGTGTTTTTGTGTATTTGCGGTTTGGTGCTTTAGTTATGCCAGTCATTGAAATGTGTGAGCTTAATATTGAATATGACTGGGAAAGGATGCAAATATAAGTACGGTAGCCAACATAGTTATAGGCGTATCACAACTCACTCATACTTGATAATGTTGTTCACACAAATCGATGTTGACACCGTAGGGTGGTGTTATGTGTATATCGGTATATATAATAAGATATTCTATATATATTAGTCTTCCCACTTACCTAACGTTGCCCATGTTCTCCCTCGTATAGATAATGCCGCCAAGAATGAGGACCCGAAGTGCTGGCCGGCCTGCTGCCGAATCACTAGGAGAGGGAACGGGTGAACGGGTTGGTAGAGGTGGAAGGGGTAGAATACATAGGGAAGGTAATGATGAACGTGTTGATGATTTGAATGGTCAAGGAAATGACCAAGGTATGGGAGCTAATGGGGGTGTAGAGGGAGTCAATGGGAATGTAGAGGAAGCCAATGGGGGAGCACTCGACTTCTCGACGATCATTGCCTTACAATTGCAGAACCTCTTACCCGCCATGTTGGCTCAGGTTAGTAACCGAGGGAATGTTGGAAATCGGAATGGTAATGTGGTTAAAGAGAACGTTCAGAAGAATGTTGGGAATGTGATAGTAAATGGCCACCGGGTAGGTTGTTCATATAAGGAGTTCTTAGATTGTAACCCTAAGGAATGTGATGGTAAGGGAGGTGCTGTAGTTCTTACTCGTTGGATTGAGAAAATGGAGTCTGTACATGACATGAGTGGTTGTAGTATTGACCAAAAAGTGAAATACACTGCTAGTTCATTTGTGGGTAAGGCTTTAACGTGGTGGAACTCTCAGATCTGCATGCTAAGCTGGGAAGTTGCTGTTAGTATGTCATGGAATGACTTTAAGTTTATGATAAAACAAGAGTTTTGTCCTAGTCATGAAATGCAAAAGTTGGAAACTGAGTTGTGGAATCACGTCATGGTCGAGGCTGGCCATGCTGCGTATACTGATAGGTTTCATGAGTTGGCTAGGTTAGTTCCACATTTGGTAACTCCTAAGAGTAGGATGATTGAGAGGTATGTGTATGGCCTTGCTCCACAGATCCGTGGGATGGTGGCAGCAACAGAGCCAAAGACTATACAGAAGGCTGTGCAGATTTCTGGTGCACTGATCGATGAGGCTGTTAGGAATGGATCAATTAAGAAGGTTGAGAAAAGAGGAAATGTGGAGGAACCTAGTAAGGATAAGAATGGTAGAGATGATAATAAGAGGACTAGGACTGGGAATGCTTTTGCTACTACTGTAAACCTTGTAGGAAGAGAGAATACGGGTACTTGGCCTAAGTGTACCACCTGCAACTCCTACCATGCACTCAGAGGGCCTTGTCGCACATGCTTCAACTGTAACCGCCTAGGTCATTCTATAAAGGATTATAGAGGTGTGCCGAGGAATGTGAATCTTATCAATGCTAGAAACTCAATTGTTAGAGCATGTTATGAGTGTGGTAG
>BQNB010047077.1:6200-43346 GCA_026074375.1 Tanacetum coccineum | reverse complement strand
CCCTCAAGGTGTATAAGTGCATTGCATCCATTGTCCTGGAGGCTTGCAAATTTGGTCCTTGGAGTTGGGTTGGTGTTTGGACCGTTAGTCCTTAAAGGACTAACGGGGTAAGGTTTAAAAGAGTTTTGGTGCTGATGGGAGTTAGAAGTGTGATGGGTTTGGGCTTTTTGTTTGGGTCGGGGATTATAAGAAAGTGGTGTTGGGCTTTTTATTAGTTTTAGGTGTATAAAGTATAAGTGTATTATTAGTGGGCTGACCTGGGCCCACTAAGTGGGTACGGGTGGGCCCACTTTTGGCAATTTAGGTTTTCGGGTTCGGTTTTCGATGCTCTTTCCAATGCCACTTCTCGGGGTTGACTTTGACTTTGACTTTTTGTTGACTTTGACTTTGTCTTTTTGACTTCTCATGGTCTTTCCGTTCTCGTGCTCAGTTTTGGCGTTTTGGCTTCGATTTTTGTCCTTTTCTTGGATATCCGTTACCTGCACAATACAAATGTAAAACATACAAATACAATGTATTTTTGGTACGTTTTTTTGTCATTTAAGTCCGTTTTTAGTGGTTAAAGGTATGTGTAATTAAACACATACCAGCAAGCAAGCAAACATGCAAACACAAAATAAAACACATTACAAGTATTCACAGAACTAACAAGATAAAAGAATTGCATCTAGTTTAATTTTATACAAAATCAAATTTTTTTGTATGCAGGAGCAAAGTGCGGCGCACAAAATTAATTGTGCGGCGTACTTTCTGCAAAAAAAAAAAATTCACACATGCAATGCAAGAGATAAAACAAAACTAATAAACATAAATCATGGCTTTATTATATGAACAAGAAAATGCCAGAAAGCAAAATAAGGCAAAAAAATAATTTAGAAATAAAAATCTTTTTGTTTTTTTTAAATGACAACTAAATATTCACAAAATTACAAAGGCATATAATCAGATAAAATGGGAATTCAAATGATCACATACCTGAGACTAGCAATTTTGGGGTTTTGTTTGGGTTTTGGTTTTAGATCAGATTCAGCCGGTGAAAATTCTGCATAAAGTGCGGCGTACTTCCTGGGTTTTCAGGAAAATCGGCGCACAAATTATATGTGCGGCGTACATCTTGAAGAAAAGCGATTTTTTTGGTTTTAGTTTGCCAGAAACTTGTACGGCGAGTTCATAAATTTTGATTTGTAAAACAATATGGTGATTTTGGTGTGAAACCGGCGCACTTCGGGTATAAACCTGCAAAATAAGAAACGGGAACAGGGGAAGTGCGACGCACAAGGTTAATTATGCGTCGTACTTTCTGCAACAACAGACATATTTTAAAGATTTAAAGTGATTTAAACACACGAAACATGCACAAGACTAGCAAACAATCTGCAAACAACTAAACAAATCCCCGGCAGCGGCGCCAAAAACTTAATTTGTGTTTTCCATGCTTTAAATTTATAATAACTAGATTTACCAAACGATCGACTAAAAACACAACATTCGGGCAAGTATACCTTATTCGAGTGTAATATAGGATTAGGTAAGTCCACGTCGTTCCACGGGATTTGTAGCAATTCACAGATTGTTTATCAAGTAGCAAAGCTAATTGATTGTCACATGTCAAATAGCCTAAACGTATGTATAAAGCAAGCAAGGAACAAGGCATTATTCACATAACATAATAGATAGAGATAGAGCAAGACTTTATATAAACAAAGCATACAAGTCATATATGACGGGTAATCATAATAACAAGCATATCTACCAACGATAACATAGAATCCTTTTGGCCTATATACTACATCATCACGAGTGCATTAAGAATGGTTTATATCAAATATTCATACATCTGAATTCCTCCCAACCCGGTCGGTCAACATAAGGAAGGGTCTTAAACATCATTCTACTTGGGTTGTTCATCAATTTACCACACAATTCTCACAAGCATGATATTGAAACGCCATAGACAAACAGTTCAAAATACATCAAAACAATTAACCCTTTCGGCCTATTTCAATTGCAATGATATACTAAAAGATAAACAATGATCCAAGCAAGATAACATTGAATTCATAAACATGTATATTCATAAGTCATAGCAAAATCATCTAAATATTATTTATGTTTCGCATATTAGAACAAAGTACCAATACCAATATTTCGACTTCAACAACCACCAACCCAAAACTAATGATTCCATAATCAACCAACAACTAAATGCTACTAAGATAACCCCAAATATACCAAGTAACTTCTAGAAATCCGCAATATATCACCAAATGAAGTGTTTGGTAACAAGGTTTATGGTGATGATCTTAAGATAATTTGGTGTTAATCCTCTAAGAATCAAAGTGAGAAGTGTTTAGATTCTGGAAATGGATGGTAGGTGGTCTAGATATGGTGTTAGAACTGGGAAATTTATGGATATGGTGGTGGTTCATGGTGGTGAGCATGGTGGTGAGTGGCGGATTAAAGGGGTGTTTGGATCATTGGATCCAAGGATCCTCACCACTCCTTCCTCCTCTCCAAATGCTCTAATGAATGTATATAAGATACAAGATTGTGTGAGAGATATATGAAATGGAAGATCCTAGGAAGGTATTTATAGGCTGTTCGGGGGTTAAAGTCCGCCGTACTTTTTTTTGTACGCCGCACTTCAGGTGTTAATGCTGTCTTCATTTAATTGCCTTTAATATTTCCACCGACTCAAAACTTTGTCGCACTTTTGGTAAAACCACCTCACTTTAGGGTGTTTTCAGCACTTGGCCATTTTTATGGTTGTAGATAATTGAATTCTCTTCACGTGGCCGCTTGAACTAACTAAAACGGAATTCGTATGACCGTGTTATGGCTAAAACATTGAACAGATGTCGAGAAGCATTCAGCTTGAGTTATTTCTTCGTTTAAGCTTCAAATCTTCTTGTATTCTTCCGTTTCCTTCCACGACACATATCTAGAACCTACAATGACAAATATATTCTATTATATACCAAAAGTTATAATATTTAACCAATAAATATACATAAAGCATTGATAACGCATATAGAAACATGTATAATTTAAGTGTTATCCGTTGCTTATAGTTGCACCAGCTTTTTACTTAGTCGGTTTTGTACACGTAACCAACATCAGGAGTTAAATCACTAGGTGGCTTATGGTTGCACCACCTTTTCTCATATCTTTTTTAACAGTACTCCTGTATATAACATATCACATATCTCCCCACTTGAGATAAATAGTATCGAAAGTGATAATACCGGGGGGTCTTCCATGATCATAATAATATGTCTTCAACGAAAGTGCCAATCTTCGAACCATTTCTCTAAACCATGGACTTAGGTAGCCAGGAATTTCAACATCAGGATAAATATAGACTACATGGTTGGCTAAGGCAAAATGGTGTAACGAAACGTATAACAATGGGTGAAAACATAGATTGGTTTAACAAGGGTGATCTAGGGGTATCTTGCACTAATGATGAGTACATCAAAAGGGTTTTATCACGGGAGGCCAACAAGTCGGTGTAACAAGTCGATAAACACACACATAATGTCTTTTTGGGTAATTTTCTAAAAGTTTCCTTCTCGAACCATGTATTCATGCTAATCAATTAGGTCTCGAAATGACGTACATGCCAAGTTCGAAAGTCTACAATACTACCGACACACTCAATATTTTGGTGGATTTTTTTATAATGACATGAAAATGGAACATTAGGCTCAAACCTCAACAAGTAATAATAAAGGGTAATGTGCATTCAGCAAAGATTAATTCTAGTTCAATAAGAAAAATATGTCAAAAATTTTAAAATTAACATAATTTTTTGAAGAAAACTAGAAATCAAAGGCAAGAATAGGTCAAGTGATAATTCTACTCTCATCCCCCCACTTGTTTTGTATAATGTCCCTATTCTACATTAAGGAAATGAAATAAACAAGAAGAGTAGAACTAGAACAAGAAACTCCCTTGAGCATTGCTTCTGATCATACAAAATGTAATAAACTGAGGGAGAAATTCAAAAAATCTCCATCTTAAGCAAGCTCATTTTCACATGTGATCACTAAAAAAAACTAACAGCATAAAATCGCTCAAAAAGAAATATACAAGAAATAAAACCTAACCCACTTTCGTAGGAATCACGGTTGTATTTAGCATATGCAACAAGCCTTTTAAACCACTTGGTGGCCCTAGTGGACGAGTGAAGTCTAGTGAGGGTTTCTAGAGAACATACCCACAAAGTTCATTTAGATATACAAGGTTTAGCAATGCGTTAAAACTTTATTTTAAGGTTTTTCAGAAAGAGGTTACGGCGTAACTCCGGTGGTTACGCCGTAACCATGTGGTATTTTTAAAATTCTAGTTTATAAGTTTACGGCGTAACCATAATAAGGTTTACGTCTTAATTGAAAAGGTTACGGCGTAACCATGTATGTTACGCCGAAACTGTTGCTAAATCAGCAAAAGTTGCTAGAACCTGCAAAACAAAGTAAAACATGCAAAACAAAGTTGCCTTCTAGCTGCTAGAACCTGCAAAACAAAGTAAAACATGCAAACCAACTAATATGCGGAAAATGCAATTTATTGATAAAAAGCAGAGCCGTCTTTAGGGGAGTGCAAGAGGTGCGATTGCACAGGGCCACCTCTTCACGAGGGCCACCAACTTTCATACATTTCTATTATATATATACACGATATGAGACTCGAGTTTAATTAGTTCATGCAAGACTCATACATATTTATATTATGTGTGTGCTTAAGGGCCTCTTTGTGGTAATGGTACGGGGCCACTAAAATCAATGAGACGGCCCTACTAAACGGATCCCCACCCATTCCCAGCGTCCTGGTCTCCTAACCTCCCGCTTAATTGAATGACACCACCCCCACCCTACGCTATCAACTTCAAAAGAATCGAACCACCTACAAAACTAACGCCACAATCCCCCTCACAGAAAAGATGAGGGCGATTCCTAAGACCTACAACACCATACTAAACAATTGACATAAATCATAACCCCATATACCCCCCTCGACCTAAAAAAGGCCAGTCAACATCAAAAACGTTAATGGATAAAACAATGACACCAAGAACCCCGACCTCCCACGCCACCAAACCCTTCCACCAAAAACCAACAATTACCCGCACCCAAAAACCCTACCACCCCCTTGGGAAAAAGATGGGTTGTCTCCCGACAAGCACTTTTGTTTATTAATAAGTCTTTAAGTTAGACTCATGCCCACTCTATGTTTTGTTGTGGGCGATTCCTTTGTCCTTCAACTCCTTTCTAATCATTGTCTTAAATCTTACCCCATTTACTCGTCCTAAAGGCAAGGCATCATTATCGTGTTTGGTTATACATGTAAAATTTTACCCTCCTTTAAAGGAATACTTTTTACTTCAAAAGTTTTAACGTCCACAAAAGGGGGTTCATAGTAAGTTTTCTCATCTCTGCTTCGCCATAGCTTATCTTCTTCGAATCCTTCGTCGTGCCAAGAATCGATAATTTTTTTTGGTATTGCTCGCATTTTTCCCAAACATCATCCAGGACATATCCCTTTTTTCCAATTCTTAGAGTGTACTCATTTGACAGATTTTCAACCTCATTGTCAAACACTCGTTTGTACTCGTTAAATCTTCGTGAGTATGGATTCCCAAATTCCTTAGCATATTCCTCCTCACATCAAAACTGTCTAGAATCCATTCACTGGACATGACTTCCCGATCAGAGTCGTATATGTTGGTATGCCCTATTTTGACTTTTAGCCATTCATCAAATGAGTAATCACAAGGGCATGGCCTAAAGGGTTGTAACTTCAGAGATTCACTTATATTAGCTTTTTCTCCTAACTCCGAATGCTCAAGTGAAAATGGTGTAGGGGCATTATTATGTATGTCTTAATTAGAAGTACTCCCTGTATAAGTATTAAGGCACCTTGTGTCCCATTCGCCAAATGGGATAGGTTTTGGATGATTGGTTTTATATCGGTATTTGTCAGACACTGTTGTTGACGGGGTCCTGTTATTATCAAACTTATAATTTTGAGCAACTCATTCATAATATATCCGCTCATGAGTTGTATCATCAATTCTCTGATTTCCATAATGAACTTGAAGAAAGTCTGCAAATCCCATACAACTTCCTTTCACTGTACGCCTCTAATGATCACGAAAAGATACCCATTATCTAAGTATTCCCTATTTGCTTTTTCTAAAAACCTCTTTATAACCATAACAGAAACTTGAGTTAGGGTCGCAAGTAGGTCACATTCCTCAATCTTCACTGCTTCCGTCATCATAAAACACCTAAATAGGTTTACATACATGCCATCTTTTTGTCAACCCCCTCTTATCTAATAAAGGGTTAGTTTGTTTGGAAATTTCATTATGTGGATCAATAGTATCATAATTTCTAGTATCTTGTTCAAATTACAAACATGCAGGGGATTCGTATGAGAATAGATCCTATCCTATTTCAAGGGGATTAAAGGATTCTTCCTCCTGACTAGTACTTGCCATGTAAATTTTTTCGATCATAACGTTAGATTGGCGAGGATTTCCATTTACATCAAATTTAATTCTATCTTCGCCAATCTCTAATGAAATTTCTTCCTGGAATACATCTATCTGGGCATGAACGGTTTTTACGAATGGTCTTCCAAAGATAATTACTTCTCTAAGATTTTCAGGCATATCAGTAATAACAAAATCACATGGGAACTCAAACTTATCAATTTTAACCAAGACATTTGTCACAGTTCCTAATGTTTCTTGTTGCGTCATATAATCTGACATAGTGCCCCCCCCCCAAGATTAGCTAGTTTCAGGTATTCATATATGCTCCTAGGCATGACATTATTACTAGCATCTAATTAGCCATAGCGTAAGAGTTATAATTATCGATTGTAAAGAAAAGAAGGAAACTTCCTGGGTTTAGCTCCTCAAGTGATGGTTGGTATGGCAAATTACTTGTAAAGCTATCATTATTGACGGTGTCTTCCATGGCCTCAGAAGATTTTTTAGATCAGCTTCTCAAACTCTTATCTGATTATTTTTATGAACAGCCCTACATTCCTCTCTAATGGATTTTATAATAGCAATTAGTGCATATTCCTCGTTTTTTCTGATTCTGCTTACTCATGTGTTTTTCCATCTCTGCATTCAACCACTCATCAAGGTCGTCTTCAGAACTCAACTCATCTTCAAAAGACTGAGTATTAACAGTATGAGTAGGGTCAATTGCTTCATGTTCACTCATAACTGATTCCCCATCAGTTGTGTACCCAGCTTCTTCATCAAGCTTCATATCCTCATAATCATAATTAAACTCAGTGTTTGGTTGGATATGATTAAAGTAAGAGTTACGAGGAAATTCTATGGGTGTGTTATTGTTGGATGTGCAATGGCCAGAATAGGTTGGAAAGTAGGATCGAGAATTCCTACTGTATTGCCTTTTCATCCTCTCCTCGTATTCTATATATTCGGCAATGGTCATGTCATTAACCTTCTTAACCATGCCAGGTGTCTGGTTTTTGTGTAAGCCTAAGATATTGTTCTATGGTGAGATCGTCGATGTTGATCCCATCCATGATGTTATCTGCAGAATTTAGAAGTTAGAGAAAGAATTGAATAATTATAAGAAATCAAATTAATACTATTTTTTAGCTCCCCGACAACTGCGCCAAAAACTTAATGCGTGTTTTATTTTAAAATATATTTTATTTAAGTTTTAAATTTATAAAACTCGATTCACCTAACAAATGCACTAACGGGCAGAGAACCCGATCATGAGTAGTGTAGAGATGGTAAATCCGAGGTCGTCCCAAGAGCTAAGTGTCAATTAGTTTTAATCTGAATTGTCATGTTAGTGAATGGTTTTAAGATTGATTTTAAGATTAACAAGAAAGTAAATATGCAAAAAGTAAAGTAATAGAAGATATCAGGGAGAAAGGCATTGATGCGGAGGGTCGTATAGACTTCTACAAGAAGTTTTACAACTCCCTAGGCAGTGAACCTAATCGTTGTAGTAAAGTATAGGCAAGACTCGGGGGTTGTTATCGTTCTCTAAGGGAATAGGTTGGGAAGGCTCGAACACGGTCTAATAGAATTCTAAGGGGTTGAGAGAAGATTCTTTTTGTGTTTTTATATTTTATAGAAAGCAGGTAAATCAATGGTTTGAGAGGTTGGTTTGATTAACTAATAATTAAACTAAATATGATCTAAAACTACTGGTGATAACTTTATGATAAAAATATGTATTTACCTAATCATGAACTACTCTTCAAATTGCTTCTTTTAGATCTGTTGCCTTGTCACACTTGTGATGATCTATGTATGTATTTCTTAGGTCATGAACGGATTACACGAACCCGCCGTCTATTTAATATTCCGTTAGGGCAACGCACAAGTAAGGTAGTATGAAGACTATTACAAGGCCCCTAAGAGTAAATTAAATGCGTGTGAAATAACTTAAGAGGCATCAACCATATTAGGGGTAAGGTAGTATGAAGACTATTACCGATGGTATTCTTTCTACACTACTCGCGTTTCCCTAGACGTCTATGCCAATTTAATATCTTATGGCTAGTTTTCTAGAGCCTAACACGCACATCTATCAACAAGAGGCAACATTAAAAGGATCTACAACCTAAGTTTCATGCAATATAATTAAATACAAAGGAGGGTTTAGACTAGCATGTTAAAGATGAAGCAAGAATATAAATCAATCACACAACAAATAAACATATTGAATGATTAATGATAAACAATCTTACTTGATTAAAACATGAGTTAAAGGTAGTTACACTAGGGTTTTGAGGCCCTAAAAATGACCTTAAAAGCTGTTGAAATGACTAGGGTTCGTCTCCCTAAAATTATACAAAGTTACACACCTAAAACACTAATTTCGGTTTAATATATATAGGAAAATTGCTGCGACGGCGTTGCTTTGAAATTCTGACGCCGTCGCCACGTAGATGATTCTAGATCCTCTTTAAGTCGGCCATGTCCTGACGCCGTCGCGAGATTCCTGACGCCGTCACCATATAGATCACAACGGCGTCGCTTTATTCCTGCGACACCATCTCCACGTGTTGTATGCATAAATCTTCAAGAGATTTTGTGTAGGTCTGTAATCTTGTCCGTTTCTTCTCCAAATGAGCCCAAGTCACGTGTATTTCCTCCAAATGTTATCCAAGTGCTAAAAACCTGAAAAAAATGATTAAGCATGTAATCTAGGCATATTTTCATGATTTAGGGGGTTAAATGACCCCGAAATGGTGTATAAAATGAAACCTCATCAAATACCCCTACACTTGGAATTTGCGTGTCCTCATGCAAATGGGCTTTTCTACCTAGACAATAGCCGTTTTAGGGTCATTTAACCTACTCTTTAAAAGCATTTTACAACACAACCTTCTAGACCTCGTAATTAAAAGCATGAAAAGTATATACTAGCACCTCACATAAGAGTTTGGGATTCTCTCTTTCACTCGGGTGTATAATAAATTATAACAACTATGGGAAACAGAAAATCAATGCTCATTACATGTCATAGCATATAAATCACCATAGGCTTGGTAAAGGATCAAACCTCCACCGCCAGGCGCAAGTATTATTCATTACTTTCAAAGAGGTCTTTTAATGGGTTGTGGGGTGTAGGTGTAAGATAACATTAACGGAAACTGATAACCGACCTTTTTGAAAGCTAATTATATATCAATAATAGTATACGTATTCTGAAAGACTCAAAAAATTCCTTTTGACCAAAGTAAAATCTAAAATCTCCTGGGTCGTTTCCCAACGAGGTGTGAATTAAAAATCGAGAATGTTCGTGATCGCGCGTTTGAATGGTTAAAGGGTTTTTGGATTTGGTTTTCTAATTTCTACACTTAAAATGCAAAAACGAATAAGGAAAACCTAAAAACGAAAGCAAACGAGGGATTTAAACCTAAAAACGAGAACGGGGTCACATCCCTTTTCTTTAAAAAATGAAATTTTGAAATTTTAAACCTACGAGTGCAAATTTAATTTTCCTAGGTGCTAAATGATAAAAGAAAATTTTGAAAAAAAGAATTATTTTTTTTTGATTTTTTTATAATTTTTTATGATTTAAAAACTGTTTTGAAAAGAAAAATTGATAAAAAATACTAAACAATTTTGGAAAAATCTGAAAAAATGTGAAAAGTACTTTAAGCTATGTTGGATGCAAGAAATATAAAAGCTTTGAAAAACGGCTTAAAATAAGCCAGAAATAAGCACTTAAAGGCTGTTAGCTTAAAACGGCCAAAAGTGTATAAAAGATAAAGTGGGTGGAGTAGTGACCAGATGGTCCTACTGGCACCGTGGTTAGTGTGTGTTTGAGGTGAGACTCGTGGGTGTGAAAGGGGAGGTCATGGGTTCGAGCCCCATGCCTCTCCTTTTTTATAAAACATTTTTTTTCTTTTTTTTAAACTTATAAAACTCACAAAAATAAGCAAATTTGAAAAAACAACGTTTTATAAATCTCAAAAATAAGCAAAGAAAAAGGGCAGTTTGCTATTTTTACACTAAGTCATATATAGCTAAAATATTAAGCAATTTTTAGAACAATAAGCAAAATGAAAAAGCAAACAAAGTAAAAACAGACCTACACTAACACCTAATAAGCAAGTTTAAACTAAAATAAGCCAGGGTAAATAAGCAGGAAAGCAAAAAATGGCAAATAAGCAAAGAGGGCAAAAACAGTTGACAAAACAGCCTAGGGACATTTTGGGGGCTTATTTTTAAGCACCTAAAGGGATCCTTATGGCTTAGTGAGTTATACCAGCTTAAAGCTTCAACAATAAGCTTCTTAGAACAGCAAAGAAAAAGGAATTTGAAAATAAAATAAGCCAAGAAAAAGCCTTGTGAAAAGGTTGCCTTACACAGGTTGCAATTTTTTTGGGTTTTCTTAAAAAGAGAAGTGGCTTATTGCAGCCCAACAATTAAGAAAAATTGATTCGGTAGAATCTATATATACGTGATAATAAAATATATAATATGATGGAAAATTACCAAATTACCTTGAAGAGAAAGGTAAAAAGGAATCTTCACAAATATATATAATATAATACGTATATAAACCGGGAAGTATGATTCCCGGGTCGTTATCCCCCAACGATTTGTGAAATTGAAACCACGTTTGATATTCGGACAATGATTTGAATTGGAAACAAGGGTTTATTTGATTATCTACTTTTAAAAATTAAAATAAACAAATTTTAACAATTAAGCACTAAGACAAATAACGGGAAACCAAATTTTAACTAAAAATGCAAAACGGGACCCCTAATCGGAGGTCAAAAACCCTAAATTTCTAAAATTAAACCTAACTTAAAATTTTCTATTTAAATGGACTCTAATTGACTAAAAAGTAAGTTTAGAGAAAACTAGAACAAAAACAGAGTTGAAATGAGCGTTAAAACACGAAAAACGAGAATGGGAATGAATCCCGTTCTTTAAAAATCGAAATTTTACAAATTAGACCCTACGAAAGCAAAACTAATTTTCCTATGAACTTTAGGATAAAAGAAAATTTTCTAAAAAAGATTTATATTTTTTGATTATTTTTCTATTTTTTATGATTTTTTAAAGTTTTTAATGAAAATAAATGTTTAAAAAATAATAAACGAACTATAAAAATTCTAGAAAAATTACAGTAAATAGCTTATACTAATTAAAACCTAGGAAAAATAAGCTTGAGATCACAGTGTATTGAATAAGCTGCGAAATAAGCTATAACAGCTTTTTAAGCTTATAAGGCTAAAATGAGTATAAAGAATAAATGGTGTGAATGTTTAACGAATAAGACCCAAGGGCGCAGTGGTAGTGTGTGGTGTTATAAGGGTTGAGAGTGTTGAGGTCAGGGGTTCGAGTCTTGCTCACCCCCGACTTGCACTTCCCTCTTCTTTTTTTTTGAAAAACTTAAAAAAGCAAAATTGTAAATAAGCTCAAAATAAGTAACTTTTGTGAAGACACTTTTTATGATGACTAAAAATAAGCATAGATATAAGCTAAAAAAAGGTGGCAAATTACTCTAAAAAGGTTTTTTAAGCTAATTAAGCTAAAAACATGTATAAGCTAAAAACAGACAAAGATAAGCTATAAAGTACTTATAACTAATCCTAATAAGCAAATTTAAACTAAAAAACAAGAAGTTATAAGCTAAATTTAAGAAATAAGCACTTAAGGCTAAACTATGAACCAAACAGTCCCTTAAGGCATTTTGAGCTTAGAAATAAGCTAGCAAATAAGCACCCTATGAAGTGAAACTTGGTTTTCCTAAAAACTTGGCTTAAACTCTACTAGAAAATGCTTTTCAAAAGAGCTTAAAGCAACAAGAACTTATTAAAAAGAGCTTGTGAAATAGGCTGTTACAGGAAGTAGGCTTTTGAAAGCTTAAAAAAAATTGAGTTTTACTAAAATAAGCACACAGCCCTCTAATAAGCATTATTTTTAAAACCCAAAAGTTAATTTAGAAAACTTATGATGACTAGAAGCTAATTTGGATAAGCTACTTAAACTGAAAACACTGAAAGCTTATTGAAATTAAAGATCTAAGGGGCAAACTCAGGAACTTACTCTAAAAGCTCAAAAATCAATTAAGCTAGAAAGCACAATAAGCTACTTCAGAAGCTAAGCTTTTGAAAACTTATCAAACTACTTATAAGCTATGAATCTAAATCATAAAAACAGATCATATAAGCTAAAAACCTAAAATTAGAAGCTAAGAACCACTTACTACTGTTTTTGGTTTTTTTAGAAATTTTAGTGAACTTTGAATGCTAAATTAACCTAGATTATAAGCTAGAAATTGAAAAGCAAGAATTAATCTATCTACCTATATGAAAACTATTAACCTACTGAATTTTACCTATCAAAACCTACTTATGCTAGCTTAATAGTGATCAAAGAAAGTATGCAGTTAAGAAACTGCAGTACCTATCTGATGCACTTGACAATTGGGTAAAACCCAAATGCAATTGACCTTAATGGTCAAACCTGCATTTGACACACCCAATGAGTGTAAATGAACACTTAGCAAACAATATCCAGGCTCAAAGAAGCTTGGATCAAATTTTTCTAACTAGCTTAAAAGAGAAAATCTCCCCTGGTGCAAAACTAAATAAAACCAACCTTAACTCACTAAATTATGAAATCTAATCTATGAAAACACTTTTACTACTGATTTAAAGTGATTTTAAAACTAGTTCACAAACTTTTATCAACCATTTTTGACTTTTGAAGGTCAAATTCAACAAATCCAAACACTCCTTTAAACATATGAAAACTCAATTTAGCTTATGAAAATGAACCTTAATAATTGAAACTTGAAAACCAGATTATAATAAGCTAATGTTAATCCTATTAAGCAAATTTAAATTGACTAATAAGCAAAATCTATAAGCTAAAGCTAAACTAGTATTTTTGGTTTTTTAGTGGTTTTTAAGACAGATTATGAAACTATAATACTAACCTAATGACTAAGCTTGAGAAACAATTATCTATTATAATAAGCATTTATAAACTAATTAAAACAGCTAATAAGCAACTAAATAAGCAAACTAAGCAATTAATAAGCAAGGACAATATTAAGCTAATAACTAAAGAGAATAGAAAAAGAAAAAGGGAATGAAACCTGAAACCTCAGCTAAACAGAGGTAAGAGCTCAACAAGAGCTTATGTCTACAAGCTCTGGCTTATTGTTAATAAGCCAGTATAGTCCAATGAACTCTTCCTTTTCTAGTTCATCATCCAAAAGCTCCAAATCCAATAAGCAAAGGTACTTATAGCTGATTTTAAGGTTTGAGTAAATTAAGGCTTATTAGAGCTAAATTACAAGCTTAGAGACTTGTAAGAGCTTATTGAGAGCTTATCAAACAGTAGCAACATTTTAGTTCTATAAAAGCTTTAAGGTAAAAGCAGATTGTGTAAACTTAAATTTGATTTTATTAATACTTGAAATTGATTACAATGCTTAAGAAAAACAGATTACAAGAGATTTAAAAGAAAATTTACATTTTAACTAAAAACTAAGTAAACTAATTTAACTAAAAAAATACAGGAAAAGATATGACAGATTACTTTAAAGAAAAACTCAATTTCATTAATTAAAAGAAACTTGATAACATTACTCTGAAAAAGAAAATTACAAAAAGTTTTAAGGAAAATTACATAAGCTAAACATTAAAAGCTAAAGCTAAAATTTTCACTAAAAATCTAAAAGCTACTAAAGACGCCCTTCATGTGTGTGAATGTGAGGCTATTTATAGCCTTCTTCTGAAGCTTCTAGGTCCAAATTCAGTTACACGCTCCCAATCAATCCTGCCCTTCATTCCTTCAATCATTAGAAGACTAATCTTGGCCGTTAGATCACATCTTAGCTCACACGGATTGCCAGCGTAGCAATCCGTGATTGTGACAGGTTGTGCTTCTTCTGAGTGTACTTCAAGTGTAAAAAATCCCATCCTTGAGTGTTACTTAGCATCCAACGTGGCATTCCCTTTGTGGGTTTCCACCAATGAGAGGGCTTAGTGATGTAAACTTCTGCCAGCATGTACTTTGACTCTTGAATTGCCCATTCTAACCCTCAATTGATGTTTGCCCTTTGATATTAAGCCTTGGTTAAACCTTGGAGACGATGAACAGTAACAACGTTTTTTCCCGCTTATTTTTTAACTGAAAGGGGGTGTTTGATTTTCTTTTGACCCGGGTATATAAGTTGACTTTGGGCCGGGTACAAGGGATTGGGCTCGGGCTTTGGTGTTGGATTTGTTATATATAAAAAAGTTAACGAGTGTTAACTTCTATTAATAGAAGTTAACACCGTTAGGGCTTTAAGGGCTTTTTATGAATTTTGGTGAACTATGAGGGACTGGTTTGGGAATATTTGGAGTTTTTGTCTTTTTGTGGTTTGACTTAGGTTGACCAAAGGTTGACTTGAGTTAGCCATTTTTGATAGCATTCTCCCGTTCCCGTGTTTGAGTTGACCATTTTTGATAGCATTCTCCCGGCTCTTTTTGATAGCATTCTCGTGTCCGTGTTTGTCCGGTTTGATAGCATTCTCCCGGCTCTTTGTGTTGACCATTTTTGAGTTGACCATTTTTGATAGCATTCTCCCGGCTCTTTGTGTGCTCTTTCGTTCCCGTGTCCGTGTTTGTCCGGTTTTAACCGTTTTCTTGAGATTTTTGCAATATCTGCACCTACACAATCACAAAGACAAAACAAGCAATATTCAAGCATTTAAAGCATAATTTTGTCTTTTTAGGGTCATTTTTGATATAAAACGGATATGTGTTTTCACACATATCACTAGTAAATAAGCTTCAAAATGAAAAACAAGCTAAAATAAATTGAGATTAACACTTAGTGAGCTTATGCTCAAAAATTCAAACACTAAAAACAATTTTAACTAACTTAAAATTGAAAATGAAAAAGGGACTTTTTTACTTGAAAACTGGCTTGACAGGTTTTGACTAAAATAAAAGTAAACCAAAAGACCTCTACACTACTGCATTGCACACTTTAAAAGGACACTAAAACACTACTCAAAAGCTGGTTTGGAAGCTTAATCAAATAAGCAATATCAACACTGTTCTGTCACCACAGATTTGAACACCACTTAGAAAAACTTCAAAACTAACTTTTAGACTTTTAAACCTTTAAAAAAAACTTAAGAACAACATAAAATGGCTGACCAAAAGTGGCCAAGTGACCCAAATGGATTTCTAACCAAGTTTGACCCACTTTCACCCTTATGCTAAACTCCCCTTTAAGTTTTCTAAGTCAATTTTAAGGCTGATTTTAAGGTTTTAAGCAAAGGTTTGTGAAAACAAATGATAAACATGCAAAGTTAAGTAAAAATAAGCATGTTACAAGCAAAGATAAGCACTTAAATAAGCAAATAAGATAATAAGCATAATTAAGCAATTAAAGACAATTTTAAGCAAAAACTCAAACAAAGGACATATAAGCAACAAAATAAGGACAAATAAGCATAAAAACAACAATAAAAAGCAAGATAAACAGGAAATAAGCAATTATAAGCAGATGAACAGTAATAAGCAAAAAAAATGAAAAAGGAAACTCACAAAGGTCCAAAGCTTTTGGCAAGTTTTTAGCAACCAAAACCAGTCCTAATGCTTCCCATAAAGCTCTAAACCCATGGCCATCCAAGATTTACCATGCTCCATGAATCTTTGATAGATTTTTGTGGTTTTTTTTGGTGATTTTCTTAAAATTTTAAGACAGAATTTAAAACAGGCTTTTATGTAAGCTTTTGATGTCTCAAAAGCTTATACAAGAGCTTAACAAGGTTATTTAAATGACAATTTAACTTAAATGACAATATTTAAAGAAATCTTAAAAATTTCATTAACTTAAAATAAGATATTACAATGCAACAGAAATTTAAATGACAAGTATTTAAATGACAAGTAAATTAAAAGACAATAATTAAAATGGACTAATTTTGTTAATACAATAATGGACTTAACAAAAATTCGACAAAAAGCTATAAGCTTCAAGGGCCTTATATTTATACTAAGAGCTTCCAGTCTTCACTTCTTCTTGTTGTGCTTTTTGTGTGAGAGCTTCAGCTGGTGTGTTTGTTGTGTGAGAGAAACCCAAAAATCAATCTTGGCCATCCATATTTCTTTGAGCCCAAGGCATATGATCATGACCCTTGATTCGTGTCTTCTTCCCTTGTCCAACAGGGTGGTTTAGGATTTCCAAGGTTGAACTTGGCAGCTTATGGGGTAGGGATGGATGGGATAGCGATGGGTTTGGAGTAGGGTGAATAGTAAACGAGGTGAGGAAAGGGACAATGAACAGTGTGGCGGGAAAATTTGAGTTACTGTGTTAGTTTTGGGTGCAGGGTGAAGGTTTGGAGATTTGACAACGTTGGTCCCTCATTGTGATATGTTATATAGCATGGTAAGTCCAAGTGGTAATAAAAGTTATTAGATTTGGCAATTTCAGTCCTTGATGTTATGTGGTATGTTGCACAGTTAGCCCTTGGAGGACTAACGATGGGATGGTTACAAAGGTTGTTATGGCTAACGGTTGTTATATGGATTGGGCTCATATTTTAACTGTTTGGCCGTTAATAAATAAAAGGACTTGGGCTTTTTAAGCCTAAGAAGGCTTATTAGGTCTTCATATAATGTTTAAATGCTAACCCGACCCATTATATTGGTATGGGTGGGCCCATTTAATATTTCTTCGGTTTCGGCTTTGACTTTGACCTTTGACTTTTGTCGGGGTTGACTTTGACTTTTCCACACTTTTTCCGTTCCGTGCTTGGTTTGTCATTTTTGGCTTTGGTTTTCGTCATTTTGTCGGATATCTATTTCCTACACAATATAAGTGAAAACATACAAATACAATGTATTTTTGGTACGTTTTTAGAAACGGATGAGATACATTTGGGGAGTGACTTTTGGGTGAATTTGGAGTGGAAGGGTTAGCTAATTATTTATAAGAATACATGCTGATTTGGTTGCTAAGCCAAGACTCGGACAAAGATATACAAACTCTACACAACTCTACACCAATCTCTTTCTTTTTCTTTTCTTGACTCTAATATAAACATAAGAAAATGGCAGCCCGTACATTTTTTCACTCTTTTTTTTTAATATACATTTTTTATATATTTTTTTCGTACACTTTTGCCCTGCCATTGCTTAAACATATAATACATCATGGGGGTTTATAGATACACCCCTACACTTAAACTTTTACATACTCGATAATTACAATCTAACTAATGACCCGATTTGAGGTGGATCAACATAACATGGAGCTTATTGAGCTCTATTAGGGGTAATAAATTACTTCTTCCCCAATTCTTCATAAGATGAATACTACCATGAATCCTAATCGTCCCAAAACTGTATTTACAAGGATAAGGACTTAGCAACCGTGTACTTAATAATTAACTTGGGTTAAAACAATAATGTACTAAAGGTGAGTACATATAAGGTAGGCTAAGGCGATTTAGGTGTAACAATATAAGGTAGGCTAAGGCGATTTGGGTGTAACAATTGGTTTAAGGGTGACAATGCTCTTCATTAATAGTCCGGCTTAACCAGAAAATTACAAGAACCGTGAAAAAGGATAGGCTCAGAGGGTTGTACTAGGGGTATCCTACACTAAAAATGAGTGCATGGCAAGGGTGTGGGATAGTTATATGATCGGTGTGACCATCATAACAATTACAGGTTTAAAACATGGGTTAATCCTAGTGCCTCTTATCTAGCAAATCCTAATACTTACTATGCGGTCTCGGGATGCATCACAAAAACAAGTTTTAGAATTTAATATACTACCGGTACACTCATATAATTTAATACCGATACCAATGCTCCAGAAAAGGCGACAAAGACCATACGTACACATCCGTAACGACAGAATAGACACATATGACTGCATTCGAACCTTAACTCGAGAAAGCTAAAGGTACAAATTATCTTGGGTATCAATAATGGATACCCGAATTCCTAAAGATCTAAAGGCGAACCTCACATTTTTGGGGTGGAATTTTGAGGGTTTTTTGTGCTAGTCATACACATTCCTATCCATGAGACGCTATTAATACTCGGTTTTCGTCGGTATGTGTCATAAAAAATTTTAAATTTTGGTCAAAATTACCTTTTTATGCTATGTTTCGATATATTACCCATCATTTTAAGGAACAAGCAAATGGAAAATGAAGGAATAGTTTCTAAGGCTTATTTTCCCCCTACACTTAAGTTGAACATTGTCCCCAATGTTCTATAGAAGTACCCGTAAAAACGAATAAAGGGAAAAGAAAACAAGTAAAAGAAACTAGTACTCCCCTGGTTTGCTCAATAATGGAGAAGAAACATGCGATAACTGGTTAAATCGTCCTCCAAGAATCGTCTAATGAAACTTCCTAAGAACTTCCAAGCTTCTTCTTATCAAATATAACCTGTAATCAAAGACAAAGACAACTACACCAAGCATAAAATCGGCGGGATATATATATATATACAACGAGAATTTAGGGTTTTGACTCTATGAAAGCAGTAAAGATAGGATGAGAGTAATGATGTAATCATAGGTTTATGCAGGTTTATAAAAGAATTACAAATTTTAAATATTGCACATTCTATTTTTCAAAAATACTTGAAAATTTTTGAATCTTCACATTGCTGGAGACGCGACGCCGTCGGGTTTTAATCCCGACGCCGTCTCCAGGCACTGTGAAGATTTCTTCTTCGTTTTTAATGAGAAATTTCCTGCACGCAATTTTATAAGTTATTTCTGTAGAAAGCACTGCATAAAAACCTGGAATTAATCATTACAATCATATGACTCGAAACTGACGCGAATTAATCTAAACAATTTATTTATTATGTTCAAATTTGGTTCTTAATAACCGGATATATTCCCCTACACTTATTTTATGCAAAATACCTTTGATTGTAAATAAGACAAAGTTATAAACAAAACAAAGCATGATTACAAAATAATTCAAACATAAAAGAATAAATGAAAAGAATTAAAACACACGACACTCCTAATATGCGAGAAAAATAAACATTGGGTTGCCTCCCAAGAAGCGCTTTTCTTTATTTATAAGTCTTGTAGCTAGACTCGAACTGACAGTCCTTACGTGAATTCTCCTTCCTCATCCATTCCAGTCACATATTCGGGTCTAAGCTCTAGACATTCTTTGTAAAACCCTAATATTTTGCTCATTACGTACTCCACTCCTCTTCTCTTGTCCTCCTCGTTCCTAAGGTAGACCGATTTTGTGTGCTCTTTTTCTAAATCTGATAATGAGTTGTACTGTTCTATCTTATGGGGCATTTTATAGGCAATTTCATCGGTCCCATTTGTGAACCTCACTACTCCTTCGGGTGGGTCATGAGTCATGTTGGATATTTCAACAAAGGGTTTTCCTAGTACTACTTGTGACAGCCTAGGGTCAATGATTGAGCTAATATCTTCAACAATCATGAAGTCCGTGACATAAGTGAAATTCCCTACGAAAACATGCATCCCCTTAATCCTTCCTGTGAAATTGCTAACTCCTCTATCCGAATTTTCCCTAGGGTCGAGTTTTCTTCTCATGATCCAATTATACATCATTCGGGTCATGATATTTAGAGGGGAGTTAAGATCAATGTAGGCTTTCTCCACATGCACATGTCTAATGTTGCATGGTATTTTAAGGTTTGATGGACATCCTTCCGTAATGATGGGGTTTCTTAGAAATATTGAAGGGATGGGGCCACACATGAGATATTTGTGATATACAAGCTCACTCTGAGTTGGGAATATGTCAAAATATCCCACCTCTAATCCTCCTACTTTGGGTTCCTCCTTGAGGAAATCATCATTCTTCTTAACTATCTCAATAAACATCACGTCACCATCATCCTCTTTGGTGCAAACAAATTTTGTGCCGGATAATTGGGGGGCCAAGCTGAGCAATTCGAAGAATGAGTTAAGTTTCAAGACATCTTTGGTTATGAATGAAACTGATGGATTGGGTGGCATAGAGGGGTTGGTATTGATATCTTCCCGGCTGCTCTTCTCTTCTTCCTTATTTTCTTCCGGCTTATCATCATGGGAGTCACTTTGTTGCTTGGGATGTATCGTGATGGTGTTGATCGAACCATGGATATGGGTTGAGCATTGTGGGTCTTCAGTTGGGTAAGAATGAGCAGTCAAAACTGAAGTTGTGGGGTTAACGTTCAATTTTGGGTTCTTAACAGTGTCGCTAGGGAGTGCTCCTGCCATTCAATTTGTGATGGCTTTCAACACTATGTCGATTTTATTGGTCATCTCGCTTTGTTTTTGTTTGAAATCGGCTTCAAACTTGGACAATCTGGCATCTTGAGATGCCATGAAGTTGGACACCAATCCTTCTAGATTTTATTTAATGTTAAAGTTTTAAGGATTATTGTTGAAGGAACGGTTCAAGATCGAACCGTTTGGTTGGAACCGGTTAGGTGGGTTTGAAAAATTATTTTGGGAATTTGGGGGTTGTCTTCACCTAAGGTTTGGGTGACTTTTCCATGATGGATTGTAGGTGTCACCAAGATTGTTTTGCTCAGGTTTGAAAGTGTACCACTTACCTCCCGCTTCGTCGATACGCAAGGATGCATATTCAACAAAGGCTTGTTCCGGATTTTTCATGTAGCACTGAGTGTCGTGGGGACCACTGCATATCTCACATGAAGAAGTGATTTTGTTCACTTGAGTAGGTTGCATTGGAGCAAGATGAGCTTCCATCAAGCGTTGAACTTGATTTTTGAGCTCGATGAGGCAGTGGTCGGATGTACTTGGGACATCTTGAGGCAAAGAGATTGCCTTGACCAGCTTAGCGAAATCCCTTGGGTCATTCCAACTTTCGTTGTCATAGAGGGCGAGGTCCTCTAATAATGCCCAGGATTCTTCAGCATTTTTGTCACGAAGTTTACCATCGGCCGATTGATTGATGGTTCATCTTGTGACGGAAGGGACATGGTCATAAAAGATTTGGACTTGAAGCCAAATATTGATGCCATGATGAGGGACTTTTTTGAGTAATTCCTTGAAACGAGTCCATGCTTCTGAGAGAGATTTTCATTGATGTTGTTGGAACGTCAGGATATCAAAGTGAGGTTTTACAGTCCTTCCCGATGGAAAGAATTGAGCAAGGAAACAAGTAGTAAGATCCTCCCATGTAGTGATGAATCATGTTGGAAGACATTCAAGACAGTTGTTAGCTTGATCGCGAAGGGAAAATTAAAATAAACTCAAGCGTGTTCTTTCCTTGTTTTCAGCGTCAAGGTCAAGTGAGTCCACATGTTTTTAGAAAACCTTGAGGTGTTGGTTTGGATCCTCAGACTGAATTCTGTGGAATGCGCATCCGTTTTGCACCAACCGGATGGTGTCGGATCAAAGAGGTACCACATTGTTCCCTAAGGGGAGCTCAATGGTATTCATGTAGCCCTCGTGGCTAGGTTTGGAGTAATCTCCAAGAGTACGGATAGGATTCATGTCTCTTATAGTGGTTGACGTGAATGGATTACGAAACAAATAACATAAAGAAAAGATAGACTGCAAGAAAGCTAATATACGGAAATAAAATTCTCACTCGATAGGAATCAAGCAAGTAGAACTAAGTTAAACAATGATCAAAACCTAACTGTTCTCCACGTAGCGGCGCCAAAAACTTGATGCAGAGGGTCGTAGAGACTTTTATAAGAAGTTTTACAACTCCCTATGCAGTGTACCTAATCATTGTAGTGTAGTATAAGCAAGACTCGGGGGTTGTTATCGTTCTCTGGGGGAATGGGTTGGGAAGGATCAAACTCGGTCTAACAGAATTCTAAAGGGTTGAGAGAAGATTCTTTTTGTGTTTTTATATTTTATATAAAGCAGGTAAATCAATAGTTGGAGAGGTTGGTTTGATTAACTAATAATTAAACTAAATATGATCTAAAACTACTAGTGATAACTTTATGATAAACAGATGTATTTACCTAATCATGCAATACTCTTCAGATTGCTTTTCCTAGATCTGTTACCTTGTCACACTTGTGAAGATCTGTGTAAGTGTTTCCTAGGTCATGAACGGATTACACGAACCCGTCGTCTATTTAATATTCCGTTAAGGCAATGCATAAGTAAGATAGTATGAAGACTATTACAAGGCCCCTAAGAGTATATTAAATGTGTGTGAAATAACTTAAGAGGGATCAACCATATTAGGGGTAAGGTAGTATGAAGACTGTTATCAATGGTATCCTTTCTACAATACTCGCGTTTCCCTAGACGTCTATGCCAATTTAATATCTTATGGCTAGTTTTCTAGAGCCTAACACGCACATCCATCAACAAGAGGCAACATCAAAAGGATCTACAACCTAAGTTTCAGGCAATCATAAGTAAATACAAAGAGGGTTCAGCCTAGCATGTTAAAGATAAAGCAAGAATATAACTCAATCACACAACACACAACATATAGACATATTGAATGATTAATGATAAACATTCTTACTTAATTAAAACATGGGTTAAAGGTAGTTAAAATAGGGTTTTGAGGCCCTAAAAATGACCTTAAAAACTATTGAAACGACTAGGGTTTGTCTCCCTAAAATTATACAAAGTTACATACATAAAACCCTAATTTTGGTTTAATATATATAGGAAAATCACTACGACGGCATCACTTTGAAATCCTGACGCCGTCGCCACATAGATGATTCTAGATCCTCTTTAAGTCGGCCACATCCTGACGCCATCGCGATATTCTTGATGTCGTCACCATATAGATTACGACGGCGTCGCTTTATACCTGCGACGCTGTCTCCACGCACTGTATGCATAAATCTTCAAGAGATTTATGTAGCTCCGTAATCTTGTCCGTTTCTTCTCCAAATGAGCTCAGGTCACGTATATTTCTTCTAAATGTAATATGGGCATATTTGCATGATTTAAGGGGTTAAATGACCCTAAAATGGTGTATAAAATGACATCTCATCCGGCGTGCTATCCTAGCCATTTTATTACTACTGTTATAACTATGTTTTCTTGTGCAATGTTACACCATGGTTTCATAGTGATTAATCCTAACTATCCCAAAAACTAGTCTAATAACCTATATTGATTATTAACCCTCTCTTAAAGAGTTCTTATGCTTTTTAAGTATATTAAATGATAGAGGTGGTAACTTGGTTAGTTCCTACACTAGGGATAGGGTGCAAAACCTACCCTAGTACCCTGCTAATCTGATGTTTAATTGGTAATCTAATAACATGATTAACATGATCTAAACCACCCGCAATACTACCAAAACCCAGGGTTACACGATATTCAAAAGATATCCAATGAAACCATAATCTAACAGGTGATGGCATGAAATAACGTCACTTTTAAAGCATCATTTATCCCATGTAAATAACCTATTTTGTATAATTATAGAAAGAATTGTTAGTTAATCATTTGTATTTGAGAATTGTAGTAATTATAGAGTATTTGGTAAAGATTAGCAAAAAGGCACGCATTCTGGAGCTTAAACGAAGACATTTGAAGATTATTGTTCTAACATCCTATACGTCGTATTCATCAAGGAAGATATGGCATATCTGTGCCTGCACTTCACAAGAAACCAAGAAGATATAAAGTCCAATACGCCATATCCAGAAGACATCTATACGTTGTATTCAATATAAAGTAATAAAATATTCTAGAAGATATCAAATTTGGTCCTTACTCCAAGAAACCCCTGATATGCCGTATCCATCTATCTTGATACACCTTATCGACCAAATTTTATACCCTATAAATAGAAAACCTAAAAATGGGTTTTCAATGTGCTTGATCATATTTTCGATACCTTAACCACAAAAATTGATTTTCAGAAGAGCAGAAGAGGTCAAGCAAAGCTATTCATTCCATAGGAAACACTTTGTAATCTCTTATACTCTAGTAATTGTTTGATTTTTGGTATCATTCGTTTAACTCGGTTAGTTTACCTTGGTTGGATTATTACTCTTGTATTGATTATGACGTTTGAGGGCTAATACCCTTGGGTATTAGTCATTATTATGAAGATTTGAATGTTTGGTTTGTTTATCTCGAATGCTTGATTTATCGTTGATTGCTTGTTTATGTTTATCAATTTATACTTGTTTACGTGCTTTTGTATGTGACCTATCATTCAACTGGATCTAGTGATACCGACCAAGTTAGCTAGATGCCGGGATGGCTCTCTATATAGTGATTTATATATCTAGACCAATAGGATCACAAATAATGACCTATCTTTGCCTTTAGATTAGTGAGCTTAGTTGGACTGGCAGGTGACCCTTGGGATCAACGAGTACATTCTTAATCAATTAGTAAAGACTTGGCCAATGGACTACTAGTATATAAATTGCCATTAAGTAGTAAGTGGGTAAAGCCTCTATGAGATAGGGTTTAACAAGATCACCATTGCTTTAATACCTAAGATAGATTATAATCAGCAAATAGGATGCTTTACGTGGATGCGTTTAATTATGACAGAATTCTACATGTCTAGGTATTGGGAAGAAGTAATGCCTAAGTCTTAAGAATGATATGCCGCCTCGAGATAAGTATTCATTGCACTTAATAAACAAACCAACGTTCTAATTGGATTAATCATGGTTAATATAATTTTCTTATATTTGGCTAGACCGCTCTTCTATCTTTTGTCTATCTACTTGCGTGTGTTATAATGTCTTAAGTTGATCCAATTTACCACAAACCTATGCCAATCTATTAGGCTAAACCCCCCCACTTTATCCATTAGAATTAGAATTAATATAGGTTTAACATAGTTTAACATAGAATAGAATTAACATAGTTTAAATTAACTTAGTTTAGTCAACTAAAACATTAATAAAATAAAATATTAGTTCTCGCTCTTAGTGATTGACACCTTACTTACCACAAAACTCCATCTGATCGGGTACACTGTCCGTTAAAGTGTTGTTTTAGGTCAAGTCAGCAAAATATAAATTTAAAACTTGAATACTCATAAATAACACCTACACGACGACACATCAATAGGAAATAAACATTATAACGATAGTAAATTCATGACAAGGCCAACACTTGAAGTGCTTAGTCGCTCATAGCAACAACACAGTAAGAATTAAGATAGGTAATCTTGGATTGAAAACTCATAATTCCTACAAATGCGGTTTATGAATGAATGAATACAAAAGTAAGAAAAGTATGATCTCCCTTAGACTTCTGGTGGAATTCTTCGAGGTATAGAAGCTTTGGTACTTCTTAGAGTTGTGGTGTAATGGTTGATATCGAATTGTCTGAATGAGGCCTCTATTTATAGATTTCAAATATGTTACAGCGTAACCTTTTAGAGGTTTACGCCATAAACTGCTGACGCGTACTTTCCATCTTCCGAGCTTACAAGATGTTACGGCGTAATCAAGTGTGCATGTTACGCCCTAATGCTGACTCAGATGACTCAGCCTTCCATAATAATAATGTTACGGTGTGAACCTTGCGCGTGGTTATGCCGTAATGTTGCTGGATGACGTGTCTTGCCTTGAATAGGTTACGACATAACACTATTATAGGGGTTATGCCGTAAAGTCTCGTAAGAATCCGTATTTTCTTCATTTTTTGGTCCATTTCCCGTGTTTCTTGTCTCATACTTGTATTTTTCCTAAAAACAACAAAATAACCGCAAAAGTATCAAATTCAAGTATTTATAAGACAATTACAAGTATTTTCGTAGGGAAATTGAAAAAGTATCAAATATTTGATGTTATCACACAAGAACAATAAAATAGAGGTTTGGATCTTAGAAGAAGATGGAAGAAATTACTAATCTATAACACTTTGTTTCTTGGCAAATACGAGTGTTCTTTTCTTGTACTTGATAGAAGAAGGAAGAAGATCAGATTAGATCACTTGAAACAAGATTAAACTATGTTAGTGATCAAGAGATTTAAAGAGAGAAAGAAGGTTTTAGTGAGAAAGAGATGTGAAAAATTCATGCTTAGAGGTCTAAAAATCTGCAGGGAATAGTGTAGTATTTATAGCCAGGACTGGGCAACGTCTCCTGTGGGCGGTCCTGGCGGTCCTAGATATATCTGAGGTCTGTCCTGCCTATCAGGGGGCCACCCCTAGGTAGACGCTCCCATTTTTGTCATGTAGTGGGGAATGTAAAATTTGGTGTAGAAGCTTTTATTTCGGGGAGAAAACCAGATTTGAATTTTTATATTCAAATCAAACATTTCTTTTATAAATAAAAATATTTTGTATATTTTTATGTTTGTAAAAATACTTTTGTAGAAATATAATGTTTAAGAAAGATTAATTACTTGATCACTAATCATGTTTAATGATTTGTTTATACATACCTTAAGTGATTTACGTCGAAATGGATGTTTACGATTAATAACACGTAACGTTTATTTTTATCGTAAACGTTTATTTTTATCGTAAACGTTATTACATTTTGTCATCCTCAAAACGTAAAGAGGTCGAAAAATATAAATAACGTTTCTAAACATTATTTGTATTAAAAAAACCCAAGCTTTACTTTGATAGAATCGATGAAAAGATACCTTACACAATGACTGGAACCGAGAAAGGAGTGGTGTATCTCAATAAATACAACCACTGATCTATGATGAAGCTGAATGAAGTTCATAAATTCTGTAATGGTATTGTGATGAAGATTCAAGAAAATCTGATTGATATGGTTAAAAAAAATGAATTGGGTCGTGGTAATACGAGATTAAGAGGACGTAACTGGAATGACAAGGATGTCAAGAAATCTAAAGAGATGATGGACAAGATTGATCAAGTCATGAAGTGTAGAGAGCAGCTACGACAATTGGACGAATATGTTGGTGGACGCCCTAAGAGTATTGATCCCCAAGTTTTATACGACTAGTGTAAAAGCCTCGAAGGGGGAGATTGTTAGAAACACAGAAAGTTTTGGTTACATGGTCATTTATTTATCTTTAATAGTCTAGGGATTAAGTAGTGCAAATAAGGAAAGACTTATGTGTAATATGTAATATACCCTAATTGCTTCCTAGTCCCTCTTTCCTTCCTATATAAGGAGGGCTAAGGAAAGGAATTAGGGTGGTGATTTCTTCTCTCTCTAATATAACATTTCTTGTTTTCTCTTCTCCTTCTCCTCCCCCTCTCTACTCGTCACCATCTCTTTATCTCTCTCTCTAAAATATACTAGTGTAGCATATGTTATGATATCTATCAAACCTTGTCCCGCCACATAAAAATAAAACCTTCATAGGTACAAAATGGGTTTTCAAAAACAAATTAGATGAAAATGGTGTAGTGTCTAGAAATAAATCTAGGCTCATGGCACAAGGATACAACCAACAAGAGACGAGACATATGATCCCGTAGCAAGGTTAGAATCAATAAGAATCCTTCTTGCATATGCTTGTGCAAATGATTTCAAACTTTTTCAAATGGATGTCAAAAGTGCCTTCCTAAACAGTTTTATAAATGAAGAAGTCTATGTGTCTCAACCTCTCGGTGTGTTGTCTCACATCTTGGTTCTCTAAGAAATAAACCACATGAAGGCAAGGCATGTCAACAAGCATTGTGCACCTTTATGGGTTGTTGTCTCACATCTTGGTTCTCTAAGAAACAAACCACCATAGCCATCTCCACCACAGAAGCCGAGTACGTATCCGCAGGCAAGGCATGTCAACAAGCTCTTGTAGTCTATGACATCTAACTAAATGACATTCCCATCCTATGTGACAATAAAGGTGCCATCGACCTAAGTAAAAACCCCATCCTTTACTCTCGCACCAAACATATAGAAATCCTTTACCCAAAAAACATATAGAAATCCGACCTCATTTCCTCTGTGATAATGTACAAAAAGGGAACATCTCTATAGAAAAGGTTTCCTCAAAAGATAACATTGCTGATATATTTACCAAACCACTCAAACGTGAACCTTTCAACTTTAAGACTAGGACTAGGACTCATGGAACCAAACGCTTAATACACCTAAAATATAAATCCTGTCCAAAAACTAACCTCATTAGTCTAACATCATGTGTTGTGATGATGCATTTATGAGGAGTACACTTAAGAATCTCGTATTCTGTTTGCATGCCCTGCACTCTTAAAAATATGCTCTTAGGACAGAGTTTATTTGTCTCGACCACACAATAAAACCTTTGTCCCAACCAATGGTCTTTGAATCCACAGGATTCTACCATCAAATAGCCGGATCATCTCAAAACCCAAGTCCCTCTAAAAGGATTTTAATGAATCCGAAAGATCTCTTTTCCTCTTAAATCTGAGTCTAGGATTCTATTTCGTATTTAAAAACTTTCATGAATTTTTGATCATACTACTATATGTATCTATACTATAAACTATTATGTAGGCATTTGCATCATCAAAAGGATTTCTTTATTTTATTCAAATCCCGAAAAAGAAATTTTCTCCAAAATACTTCTGACAACTAGGACACGCATAGAATCCTTTTCATTCATTGATTAATACATAGAAAAAATTATTTACTCATGCATCACTTCATACGTCTCTTGAATGCTAAAGGGAATACATAATCAATAAGTATTTTTGGGTACATTCAAACCAAAGCAACATTAAAGTAAGGAGACTTTGGGTTATCTCATTATTTTATTTTCTTTCGAGCGAGATAACCGCACCTCTACATTGTTTGCATATAGAAACACACTAGAACTTTCTTAAAATAAACTTGAGATCATCTAATTTGTTGGAGATATAAGACCTCTAAAAACTCTTTGCATTGCCTTCACTTTCGATGATTTCTTTCTCTCTTTTTCTATTTTCAACAGATACCCGGTACCCTTCTATAACGAAGGGTGAAACCCTTTTGAAAGGGTTCTGGCTGAACTGGGTTATCAGTGCACTTTTCATACTATTTTTAAACTTCAAAACCCATCTTCCCTCTATTATCAACATATTCCAACTTCTAGGCATTAGAGTTTGACATTTTGTGCATTAACTCCAAATCTAATCATTGGATTTTGCCCAAAATAGAAGAATTTGCATTAAATGTCATGCATAAATCCATCTATACATAGTCATCTTCCCTATTGCATGTCCATCAAAATTTTTAGCCATATCTTGTTCATCAACATGCCTAAAACATCTAGTGACAAGAAAGAAAACATGTCCCTAAGACTAACGGCTGGGATTAGTGTTTGAGCATGTTGCCTTGTCAATTCACCATCCAACTCTCCAACGTTTCAACACTTTTCTCCTCCAAGTGACTATCAAATGGTACCACCCTCCACACCTCATGACTCTCCACCACCAACTCCTATTACACCACCGGGGATCTCCCCAAGTGAACTCTTAGCCACTCCTAAAACAACACCACTTCCTTTAACCTCTCCACCTCCGGCACCTACCCAACCTTCTAAGAAATCTTCTCCTTTGACCATCAACATAGAACCTGTTAAGCTTATTTTCTTAACACCTCCCAGTTCTCCTCATCCTTTCTTAGACTATCTTGAAGATCTTCCACCAAGGATCACCAATCCTCCACCTCCTTAACCCACGTTTGACTCCATCGAACATTTGGTAAACCATCCTCCACCGGTCCCTAAAGTTATGAAGATGGAACCTCTTTTACCACCTTTACCACCACAACTTCTACCACACTTTCAACCGATGTGGTCAAATGACATTTTACCTCTGCTCACTCATGAGACATTTTATGAGTATTGTTAAAGGACCCAAGTGATCGTCAATGACTTCTATGATAAGTGATACATTCTCAATCACATCCTTGAACGCCTCACTACTCTTACCCACCAAAACTTTCCATAGGATGTTTGGTGACGATTATAAGAATAAATTTGTATTTTGTTTAAATTTTAGATTATAGTTTAAGAACATTCCCTGTTCTTAGTTTTACCTATTTGTAGGTGATACAAAGTCACCAAAATAGTTTTTTTGTTCATTACTTGTGTTGGTTGTGTTGTGACTTTTATTTGTACATCTTACTCTCTTATTATATCTCATTATATATGTACTAACCTACCTCAAAAATCAAGCTTTAATTTTCTTCTCCAAGAATCAGAACCCTTCAAATACAAAGGGCGGAACCCTTTTAACAAGGTTCTGGCATAACCGGGCAAACAGTGGCCTGATTTTTATCTTTATTTTCACATACTTGTTTGTAGGTACTCTCAAAGCAATGGGGAGCTTATACTTTTGTTATTTAATCACTAACATTCTATTTTGTAGCATCGAATCCATTTGGATCGCTTGACACCCTCATTTAGGATGGAGCTTCCGTTAAGGGGGAGCATTGCATTCGATTCTCTTTGGATTGATTCTCATACATATTGCTTTCATTTTTTTCATTTTGCATCATTACTATGCATCCCTTGTTATTTGTGCTTTGACACTCTTTTTGTTTCGACGAAAAGGGGAAGAAGGAAGTAAAAGACTCTAATTTAAACTTATACATTGATTTGAATCTTTTAACTATACATATATATAGTAATAATTGCTTAATACATATATATAATATATAACCAAATATCAATCAAGAAGAGAATGTAAGTATTCCGTAAGGTTTTTAAGAAGGAAAATTGCTTTTAGCCAAAGCAAAATCCAAAACCTTCCCTGGTCGTTTCCCGACGAGGCGTGAATTGAGAATCGAGTTTAAGTTTATGATCGCGTGTTTGAATGATTCAATGATTTTTTGATTCTAATTCTACAAATAAAATGCAAAAACAAGTAAAAGCAAGCCTAAAACGAAAGCAATTAAAGTTAACGATAAAGGGATCCTAAACCCGTTCTTTAAAAATCTAAATTTTACAAATTTAACCCTAAAAATGAAAATTTAATTTTTTAACAACCCTAAATGATTAAAAATAATTTTAGAAAAAAAAATTATATTTTTTTGACTTTTATTTTATTTATTATGAATTAAAAACAGTTTTAATCTAAAAAATTAATAAAAATACTAAACTAATTATAAAAAATCTGAAAAAATCACGAAATGTAATTTGAACTATGCTAAACCTAGGAAAAAAATGGTTCGAACAACTTTTTGAAATAAGCTATAAATAAGCAAAAGAAGGGCTGAAAGCTTAAAGGGTGAAAAAGGGTTATATTTTAAATAATGCAAAGTAAGAATGAAAAAGACCCTAGGGCAGTTGGTGAGTGTGTTGTGTGTTAAAACGTTTGGGATGTTAAGGTTGAGCTCCCGGGTTCGAAACTTGGGTCTCCCTATACACCCAAATATTTTTATTTTTGAAAATTTCTTTTTGAAAAAGCTTCTAATAAGCTAAGTTACCAACTTTAACAAAAGCACTTTTTTAGAAACTAAAAATAAGTATAGAAATAAGCTAAATAAGGTGAACGTTTTAGTTTTCTAACTAAGTGACAATTTGCTTAGACTGTTTAGCTTTTAAAAACTAAATAAGCTAAGGAAACAACAAAATAAGCTAAAACAGATATACACCTACACCTAATAAGCACTTATGATCATAATTAAGCTAATAAAATGAGCTTAAAATAAGCTAAAATGACAAAATCACTTAAAAGGCTTTTAAACTTTAAATCCTAAACTAAAAATTGTTAATAAGCTTAAATAAGCTCTAACATAAGCTAAACAAGCTAAAAGTACTCTAAACCTAACCTAATAAGCAAGACTAAACACAAATTAAGCAAATCCAATAAGCCATAAGCTCATAAAAGCAAATAAGCTTTTTGGCCAAAAATGTCAACCAAACAGCCTAAAGGGGCACTTTCTAGCTTACTTTTAAAGGCCTTAAGCTATCCTTATGGCTTGATGACCTAAATAAAAATCAAGCTTATACATTAAGCTATAAGAATCAGCAAAGAATAAGCAGTTTGAAACACATATAAGCTGTGAACAAGGCTTATGAAAATGGCTGTTTAACTCAGTATATGCTGAGTTTTTTCAAGTTTTTGTAAAGACAAAAGGGCTTACTGTAGGCCTATTTTTAAGCAGGTAAATAAGCTCTAAACCTCTAAATAATCTTAAACAGATGAAGACTTATATCTAATGAACTAATGCTAAGAAAATTAGAACCTAAAACAAGCTTAATCTAACCTAATTTTGCTAAAGAAAATGGGACTTTAAACTTTTGAAAATGAGACTTAATGACTTAGACAGGTTTTGATTAAAACACAAATCACAAATTGCACTCTTATTACAACTAATTTCTTTGCATTTTAAGCTATAAACAAGCATAAAAATGACACCAACAAGTCACTAATAATAACCTAAGCAAATAAGCTAAACTACAAAGCTCGAAACCCACATATTCAAACCATAACTTCTAAATTCTTTGAAAAAGAGTTTTAAACCTTAAAAACTTTTGAAAACTAATTTAAAGAACATAAAAGAACTTGTCAAAGTTGGGGTTTAAACCAAAATGGACTCAAGCAGTATTAACATGAGTTAATACTGCTTGTGCCAAACACCCCTTAAACTTTTCAAAATCCATTTTAAAGCTTAGACATGTTTAGAAAACTTATGAAAACTCAAAACAGATTGAGCACAAGGTAAAATAAAGACAAATCAACAATTATATCACAAAATTAAGCAGTTAAAATAAGCAAATTAAATTAAGCAGTTTTAAAGTAAAATAAGACAGTTTGGCTTGTCACCCATATAGCTTTTTGAGTATTTTTTTAGTGAAAAAGGACTTAAGCTATATAAACTATGAAAAAGTTTATATAACTTAAGTGAAACAACTTAAGTAACAAGTAAAACAGCTTAAGAGAGCTTATAAAATATTTTTATAACATAAAATGCATTAACATAAAAACAGGATTTTAACATAAAAACTTAAATTTCATTAACTTGAAAACAAGAGTACAAGACTTTTAAAAAAAGTACAATAAATTAAACTTAATATAAGCTGAAAGATTAAAAAAACTACTTTTTAAAAAACTAGATGCTCTTGGCTACCAATGGTCTTCTCTTTTATAGCCGAATGAGAAGGTTCTAGGTCTTGAAGGTGTGTTTCTTGTGTGAGTGAGCTCGAAGTCTTCATCATAGCCCTTCATTTTGCTTTGGCTCCAAGTTCTTGAATCATAGCTATTGAATTTGGTCCTTGTCTCATCAACGAATCAAAAATTAGAGGATTGCCAAGGTGGAATTGGCACCTTGTGGAGTGGGGTTGAGTTGTAAGAGTGATAGGTTTGTTTTGGGGTGCAGAGGTCGAGGTGAAAACGATGGATGAACAGTGAAAATGGCGGGAAAGGGTTTTGATATGATTTGGGTTAACGGGGTAACGGGGTTAGGGGATAGGGACTAACCACGTTAGTCCCTCCAAGGACTAGACGGGTTAAAACCTATAAGGCTTGTTGGTGTAAAAGGTTTAAGGTTATATGGTTAAGTGTTATAATGGGCTTAGGATTGGGCCGGTTTATATGGTTTTGGATTTGGGCTTTTCATAAAGTCTTAAAAGCTTTAAGGCTTATGATTGATGATTAATGGGCTGACCCGACCCATTAACTTTGTGCGGGTTCGTCTTTGACTTGTTGACTTTGAATTTTGACTTTTTGACTTTGACTTTGACTTTTTACGCTCTTTCCATTCTCGTGCTCGGTTTTGTCGGTTTTGGCTTTGTTTTTGTCCTTTAGTGAATATCCGATACTTGCACAGTGTACCAAGCAAAACAAACATTTTTTTTTGTCTTTAGTGCCACACTTTAGAGTGCATATACCTAAAACATACATGATTTGTTCCCCACTAAGTGTCTTGCATATATATCTATCATCATCATTATATATATGTGCATTTTTCTACTAACTTTGTTTTGTAGCACTTTTTCGTTACTCGATTTCTTGGTGCCCCAATCAAGGGGGAGCATACACCAAGGGGGAGCATTTGCAAATGTCCAAGCCATTACGTTTGCAACCGTTTAAGACATCTACACATTTTTTTATGTGTCTTTCATCCCTATATTTTTTGTTGCGCGAAACTAACCATTGATGTAGGTTAAGAGTTTGCAACTAATTTGATCCATGCATCCGCTTGAGTCAATGTTCAAGGAATGTCATTGTTTAAAAGGGATTGATAGAATCAAGACTTCACTTAGGATGATGCAAGCTCACCTCTTTGATTGAAGAGTTGAAGTGTAGTAAAAGTCTCGTCTTGGAGTCCACCTTTTTGTTTCGACAAAAGGGGGAGAAGAAGTGTAAACAAGTAACTTATACATTTTACTATGAGTTATAGTTTACATATTTTGTCATCATCAAAAAGGGGGAGATTGTTGGTAGAAATATTGCGATATTTAATCTATACATTCTCTTTATGTTTTGGTGATGACAAACATGCAACTTATAACACATAACGTAAAGTGCTTAAGTTACTCGTAATCACTAATCATCAATTCGTCAACATCTTTCGACGTCTCAAGTTTTCTTCAACAATAAATTTAAGTTCGCACCCGACGTAAATCACTAAAGGTATGAACAAACAAACTTTAATTTGTTGAATGATCAAAGAAATTTTTTATTTTTCCAAACCTTACATTTATAAAATGGGACAAACATTTTTAAAATATATACAAAACATTTTTGTATTTATAAGAAATGTTTTATTCAAAATAAATATTTTGAATTCAAATTTTCCACCTAAAACGGCTAGAAAAAGTACAGTAAACACCTCCCCTGAATAGGACAAAAAGAGGAGCGTCTAAAAATGAGCGGCCCCCTTAATTATAAGGGGGACGACACCCTATTTAAGGGGACCGGTCATAGACCCCGCTCCTCCAGCTTGTCCTATAAATACTGGACTATTCCCCAACATTTTTTTCACCTCTTTGCACAAAGTTTTCTTAGATCTAAAACCTCCTTTCAAACCATTTCCTTTGATCACTTAACTTATTATAAGTTTGTTTAAAATGTGATTCAATCATCCATCCATTAAAGTGCAAGAGAAGAACTTTCGTTATCATTAAGATACGAAGTTATGTAGGCTACTTAGGGCATTCGTGACATGTTGATATGTGAGAAATTACATATTATTTGTGTATCAAAACAACCCCTAAAATGATGAAAATGTGCATAAATATGCTTGTATATGTGTGTTTTGTTGTTTGGTGATGTGTAGGTACGGATATTGCAAAAATCACAAGAAAATGGTCAAAACTAGACAAACACGGACACGGGAATGGATAAAGTGCATAAGAGCCTGAAGTGTCTAGCAAAAGGTCAACAAAGTCAACCTTGGTCAACCCTTGGTCAACCCACAAAATGCCAAAACCCTCAAAATATCCAAAAGAGCCTTATTGTTAAAATCATTTTCACTAAAAGACCTAAACCCTAACACCGTTAGTCTTCTTTTATTAAGAAGATAACGATCTTTATCCCTTTTTATAACCAAAACCGTTTAACAAATTTACCCAGCCCAAAACATAAACCCTTGGCCCAAACTCTTTTGTACAAGCCCAAGTCAAACCCAAACCCCTCGGTCAAACTCAAACGAGTATAGGGTAAAAAGGCGCGAAAATCTGTTTTCACTATTCACCGTCTTCTTCAATTAACCCTGCATCAAAAACAAAGGGTAAAATTCAATTAATGACGTGGAACAAAGATTCGAGTACCAAGCTTATAGCTCAGCATCAAAACGTCACCACAAGCTATGATTGGTCAATTAGGACAAGGGGAATGACACGTGGGCTCAAGGAAACACACTCCAAAAGGGGATTTTTGCACTAAAACTAGTGCAAAAGAAACACACAGCTCCAAAGATATGGGATTGCCAGCTTGGCAATCCGTGTGCTTACAATTTGATCCAAGGGCTACAAGAGGGCATCTAATGATTGGCAAGGATTCAAGGGTTAAGATCAAGACTGAAAGGAGCGTGTATCCAAGACCTAGAAGCTTCTCTCAAGCCTATAAATACAAGACCTTCTTCACTCACAGGATATCTTTTGCTTATCGAGTCTAGCTTAGTGTAGACGTAGCTTATTGTATTTTTAGCTTAATGTCATTTAGATTTTTGTAATCTTCATTTAAAAAGTATTGTAATTCAGTTTTCATTAATAAAATTTAAAGTTTCCTTTAATCTTGTGTTGGATTCAGTTTTTACTTTAAAAGTAAAATGGTTTAATGAGCTTTCAATTGTTCTAAATAAGCTCTCAATAAGCTGTTATATCTACTTTTAAGCTAGCTAATTACTCAACTAAGCTCTCAAAAGCTTAGTTAAGCTTATCTTATTCAAAGTCCACAATCAAATTTACCACAGCTTTTTTGGAAGGGAAGTCAGTAATGGAAGGACTTCCAGGACCCTACCAACTTATCCTAGGATAAGCTAGAGCTTTTAGAGTAGCTCCTCGAGCTTTAATAAGCCTTGGTTAAGCTAAGGACTTTGTAAGCTTTCACTTTCCATTTTTATAGCTTAATTCTACATCTTAGCTTATAGCTATTTATTATCTGCTTATTGTTGATTAGTTTAGCTTATTAGAGCTTAATATAGTTGTTAGTTGCTTATTATGTTTGATTGTTAAGTTAAAATCTTAGTTTCATTAATCTGTCATAAAATTATCATAAAAAAACAAAAAATAGTTGCATAGTCTGTTAGCTTATAGCTTCTGCTTATATTGTTGTTTAGATCTGCTCATTAAGTTTGTTTTTAG